>JAUMHS010000014.1:7900592-8187853 GCA_030762985.1 Adelphocoris suturalis | reverse complement strand
CCCCCCCATCACGGGATTGAACCAACGGGAAAATCTCAGATTCATCTCATTTCAAAATGGAGGATCCAAAAACACACGATTATAACAACAAAATTTATGTTTTTATTATTATTAATATTTATGTGTATATTATAACAAAAAATTTATGAGTATTTCAGTGTATTTTGTGCATAAACTACCCCTAAATAAATTTAACCTAACGTTAAAAAACTTAAAAAATCGAGGCTAAGCAAAAAACGGCATTGTAGAGATTTCCTGAGTTCTGCCGATTTGACAAATTACGAAATTCATCAATGAAGATCACAAAAACATTCCAAATTCAATTATTTAGCGGAATTTAACCGAAATTGGACCAATAGAACGAAGGGACATCGTCGTTTTGAAGGTTTCACGACCCCACATGTGCTGATTTGTAAATTGTGATTTGTATTGAACACCATAGAGGGCAAAACCTGCATAATTTGGGAAAATGTCATTGAAATCTGACGAAAATTGAAGGAGTAAGGCCTATTGAACCATCAGAAATCTCAGAATTCATCTCATTTCAAAATGGAGGAATCAAAAACACAATTATCACAAAATTTATGTGTATTTCAGTGTATTTTGAACATAAAAAGCATCCCAAAATTAAATTGAAATAAATTTAAGTGCACCTAAAAACGTTTAAAAAACTTGAAAAAATCAAAACTAAGTAAAAAAGTCATCGTAGAGATTTCACGTTATCTTGAGTCGATTTGACAAATTATGAAACTCATCAATCAAGATCTCAAAAACATTCAATAGTCAACTATTTCTGCGGAATTTAAGCAAAATCTGAGCAATAGAACAGAGGGAAATCGTCGTTTTGAAGGTTTCACGTTCGAACATGAGCTGATTTGTAAATCTTGATTTGTATTGGACACCATAGAGGGCCAAACCGCATAATTTGGTTTAAATTTCATTAAATCTGACGGAAATTGAAGGAGTAATTAATGCCCGTTGATAAAACACATCAGACTCACAGATAATCTCATCCAAAAATAAACGAACTTGCCAAATTTAAGCAGCAAAAAACTGGCATTTTCCAGATTTTGCAACGAACATCTTACAACTTTCTACGCTCAATTAAATTCCATTTATAAAGAAATTTAAGCGAAATCGGACCAATAGACCAGAGGGAAATCGTCGGGAAATGTGCTGATTTGTAAATTATGATTTGCATTGGACACAATAGAGGGCCAAAACCACATAATTTGGGAAAATGTCATCGAAATATGACGAAAATTGAAGGAGTAAGGCGTGTTGATAGAACCATCAGGTTTACGAATCTTTGGATTCGGGGATCGGATCTTCCATAACCCTCCAAAAATAGGAGAAATGGCAAAGACAGGCTGCAATCTCAAAAACAGACCTCATAAACATTCAATAGTCAACTATTCTGTGGAATTTAAGCTAAATCGGATCAATAGATCAGAGGGAAATCGTCGTTTTGAAGGTTTCACGTCCCCACATGTGCTGATTTGTAAATTGTGATTTGTATTGGACACCATATAGGGCCAAACCCACATATTTTCAGAAAATGTCATCGAAATCTGACGAAAACTGAAGGAGTGATGCCCGTTGATAAACACATTAGACTCACATATAATCTCATCCAAAAATAAACGAACTGGCCAAAGTTAAGCAGCTATAACTGGAATTTGAACCTTGAAATACACGGAAATTCATGAAATCAGATGAAATTTTTGGTTGTAGGTAATGAGCGTTAGTGATGTGTTCACGTTTATACTCAGTGGATGCTGCCGATTTGGCGATAAATTATGTAATTCATCAATGAAGATCTCAAAAACATTCCAAATTCAATTATTTAGCGGTATTTAAGCGAAATCGGACTAATAAAACAAAGGGAAATCGTCGTTTTGAAGGTTTCACTTCGCACATGAGCTGATCTGTAATTCTTGATTTGTATTGGGCACCATAGAGGGCCAAACCCGCACCATTTGGGAAAATGACATCGAAAATCTGACGGAAATTGTAGGAGTAAGGCGTTTTGATAAACACATCAGACTCGCAGGTAATCTCATCCAAAAATAAACGAACTGGCCAAAGTTAAGCACCAAAAAACCGGGGTTTTCAAGATTTTGCAACGAACAACAACTTTTTATGTTCAACTATTAAATGAATGAAGGAATTTAAGCGAAATCGGCCCAATAGTCCAGTAGAAAATCGTCGGAAAATGTGCTGCTTTGTAAATTATGATTTGTATTGGACACCATAGAGGGCCAAACCCGCACGATTTGGGTAAGTGTCATCGAAATCTAACGGAAATTGAAGGAGTAAGGCGTGTTGATCGAACCATCAGGTCCACGAATCTTTGGATTCGGGGTCCAATCTTCCAAAAACCCCCAAAAATAGGAGAAATGGCAAAGACAGGCTGCAATCTCAAAAACATTCAATAGTCAACTATTCTGCGGAATTTGAGCAAAATCGGATCAATAGACCAGAAGGAAATCGTCGTTTTGAAGGTTTCACGTCCCAACATGTGCTGGTTCGTGAATTGTGATTTGTTTTGGACACCATAGAGAGCCAAACCCGCATAATTTCATCGAAATCTGACGAAAACTGAAGGAGTTGATAAACACATTACACTCACAAATAATCTCATCCAAAAATAAACGAACTGGCCAAAGTTAAGCAGCAAAAAACCGGCGTTTTCAAGATTTTGCAACGAACATCTTACAACTTTCTACGTTCAATTAAATTCAATTTATAAAGAGAAATTAAGCGAAATCGGACCAATAGACCAGTAGAAAATCGTCGGAAAATGTGCTGATTTGTAAATTATGATTTGTATTTGACACCATAGAGGGCCGAACCCGCATATTTTCAGAAAATGTCATCGAAATCTGACGAAAACTGAAGGAGTAATGCCCGTTGACAAACACATCAGACTCGCAGATAATCTCATCCAAAAATAAACGAACTGGCCAAAGTTAAGCAGCAAAAAACTGGCGTTTTCAAGATTTTGCAACGAACATCTTACACACAACTTTCTACGTTCAATTAAGTTCCATTTATAAAGCGAAATCGGACCAATCGACCAGTAGAAAATCTTCGGAAAATGTGCTGATTTGTGAAATGTAATTTATATATGACACCATAGAGAGCCAAACCCGCATAATTTGAGAAAATGTCATCGAAATCTGACGGAAATACGGCGTGTTGATAGAACCATCAGGTCCACGAATCTTTTTCTGACGTTTTCATGATTTTGAAATTTGCGCGCGCAGATGGCGATTGTATGGCAGGTACCTAGGTACTATAACTAGAATTTGAACCTAGAAATACACGGAAATTTCATGAAAATCTTGATGAAATTTTTGGAGGTAATGAGCGTTTGTGTTTTGTTCACGTTATGCTCAGTGAATGCTGCCGATTTGGCGATAAATTATGTAATTCATCAATGAAGATCTCAAAAACATTCCAAATTCAATTATTTAGCGGTATTTAAGAGAAATCGGACCAATAGAACGAAGGGAAATCGTCGTTTTGAAGGTTTCACGTCCCCACATGTGCTGATTTGTAAATTGTGATTTGTATTTGACACCATAGAGGGCCAAACCCGCATAATTTCATCGAAATCTGACGAAAACTGAAGGTGTAATGCCCGTTGATGAACACATCAGACTCGCAGATAACCTCATCCAAAAATAAACGAACTGGCCAAAGTTAACCATGAAAAAACTGGCGTTTTCAAGATTTTGCAACGAACATCTTACAACTTTCTATGTTCAATTGAATTCCATTTATAAAGGAAAATTAAAATTTAAGCGAAATCGGACCAATAGACCAGAGGGGAGTCGTCGTTTTGAAGGTTTCACGTCCCCACATGTGCTGATTTGTAAATTATGATTTGTATTGGACACCATAGAGGGCCGAATCCGCACAATTCGGTTAAATGTAACTAAAATCTGACGAAAACTGAAGGAGTACGGCGTGTTGATAAACACATTACACTCACAAATAATCTCATCCAAAAATAAACGAACTGGCCAAAGTTAAGTATCAAAAAACTGGGGTTTTCAGGATTTTGCAACGAACATCTTACAACTTTCTACCTTCAATTAAATTCCATTTATAAAGCGAAATCGGATCAATAGACCAGTAGAAAATCGTCGTTTCGAATGTGTCACGCATGTTCTCTATTCTACTATAGTATGCTGACCCCACTGCATGGAAACGTCCATTTATTTTTCAAAATTTCACAATTTTAGAATTTTTTTCAAACCCTAATAAATGCGATCAAATATCAAAACGTCTCAAGCGGTAAAATATTCCAGAAATCCCAGTAAAAGATTCCAGGAATGTTTTTCGCATTATATGCTTCACTTTTACCTCGATAAAATTGCGTTTTAAAAATCAATTTTAAAACTTGAAATTTTGGATGGCAGAATTATAATTTGGGAAAAATTTCGTATATCACAAAATCAATTACGATAAAAATCAGCTAGTTAATTTAAGATATAAAAAATGATTAAAAGTTTTTCCAAATTTTTGGATTTACTGCAGAAGCAACATTTGATCAAAATTCAGTTAAATGTATGTTAAATTTTGATTTAATATTTTTATATGACATATTTTTAAGTGTATGTTGACATATAATTGTGTGGAAATATGAAGATACACCAATGGGAAATGAGATATTGTGGAGGAATGCCGAATTTGACCCCGAAATTCGGGAATAAAAATACGGAAAATTCGGAATAATTCGACTTTTTGCGTGGCGATATTGGGAAAAACCATTGAATTTGATCAGGAATAGCTAATAATATGTGAAATAACTACAATTAACCGACTTATTAATAAAAATTGTGCTTAAATTCAGCATTTGATTAAAAAATATTCCTAAATTGATGTCCGTGTTGACAATAGATAGGTAATTTATACCTAAATTTTTGGATCCATTGCAATAGCAAAATTTTAGGTAAATTTCGCTGAAAATATGATAAATTTTTGTATACAATCTATTTAAACTACATTAAAAAGGTAGATATACGTTAAATTGTATTGATACAAGAAGAATCACCTATGAAAGATGAAATATTGCTAAATTATTCCGGAAAAAAATATCGAAAATTCTGGATAAATGAGGATTTATTGTATTTGATATTCAGGGGGTGTTTTTTGAGAATTCCAAACCCAATTAATTAATAAAAATATAGAAAAATGTTTAAGATTTTGTATGCAATGCAATAGCGCTAAATTCTGTGAAATTGTGGCAGAAAATTAGATAAATTTTGATGTAATCTGTTGAAAATGCAGATTAAATTGTGGTAAATTCTGAAGACTTACTGATGGGAGGGGAAATTTTGAGATTTTGTGAAATTTCGCTGAATTATTCTCGAAAAAAAATATCGAAAATTCTGGGTAAATGAGGATTTTTTGTGTTTTGATATTCAGAGGGTGTTTTTTGCGTATTCCAAAAATTACTGAATAAAAATATAGAAAAATGTTTAAGATTTAGTATCCAATGCAATAACTAAATTCTGTGGAATATTGGTAAAAAAGTGAGATAAATTATGATATGAAATTCTGAAAATGCAGGTTAAATTGTTGAAAATTCATAGTTTTTTGCGTATTCCACACCCAATTAATTATTAAAAATATAGAAAACTATCTAAGATTTAGTACGTAATGCAATAGCTAAATTCTATGAAATATTGGCAAAAAATGAGATAAATTTTGGTATAATCTTTTTAAAATACAGATTAAATTGTTGTAAATTGTGAAGACTTACCGATGGGAGGTGAAATTTTGAGGTTGATGGGCTCCAGTGATGCTGAATTTGATCCCAAAATTCGGGAATAAAAAATACGGAAAATTCGGAATGATTCGACTTTTTCTTGGCGATATTGGAAAAACCGTTGAATTTGATTACGAATAGCTAATAATACGTGAAATACCTAACCTAATTAATAAAAAATGCATAAATTCGGCATTTAATAAAGAAATATGCCAAAATTGATGTCCGTATTGACGATCCTAAATTTTTGGATCCATTGCGATAGCAAAATTTAACGAAAATTTCGCTTAAAATGTGATAAATTGTTATAAAAAGCTATAAAAAATACATTGAAAATGTGTATAAAGACGTTGAATTATATTGATGCAAGAAGAATCACGAATGAAAGATGAAATAATTGCTCAATTATTGCTAAAAAAAAAGACCGACAATTTTGGATAAATGAGGATCTTTTTGTGTTTTGATATTCAAGGGGTGTTTTTTTGCCAATTCCAAACCCAATTAATGAATAAAAAATATAGAAAAATCTGTAAGATTTAATATGCAATGCAGTAGCTAAATTCAGTGAAATTTTGGTAGAAAATTAGATAAATTTTGATGTAATCTTTTGAAAATGCAGATTAAATTGTTGTAAATTGTGAAGACTTACCGATGGGAGGTGAAATTTTGAGGTTGATGGGCTCCAGTGATGCTGATTTATCCCGAAATTCGGGAACCGGCGAATTCGGGATAAAAGACCGAAAATTCGGGATAATTTTTGAATTAAAAGAGGGGGTGGGGGGTGAAAAACACTGAAAAGTAGGCCGACTGTTCGGAATTTGGCCGGAGGGAAGAAATTCGGAGAAAAAACAAAACCGGAAGATAAATTCGGGATGAAAAGAGATGGAAAATGTGGATAAATAAAGAGAGGAGATGAGAGCGTTGCGTGGGGGAGCTGAGAGGAGGTTCCAGCGGGTACTGAGAGAACAATCCGCGGGAAGGTGCGGAAGATGCGGGGAAAGAGGGAGGCAAAAAGGAAAAGATGAAGAGGAAGGGAGGAGGACGGATAAGGAGAGGGGGCGAGGGGGAGTGACTCTGTGACAGAGGGAGAGGGGGCCAGGCGATGGGAGGGGCCCCAACGCGGCGGCGCTCCGAAGGCGACTTTTTCGCCCCTCTTAAGAGGGGAGGGTGTTTTTACGGAGGTCCGAGAGGGGAAATACAGGGGATGGACCTTCCGAAGGGATGCTGGCGGGCACAGAGGGGGGTCCCGACGGCGGGCTGGTACAGAGGGTTGCAGCGGCTGTGGAGGAACGAGTAACCTTTGACAAGGGTGCAACGTTCAGGCAGTGGCGCTGTTTTCCTGCAATTTACACAGCATATTATTTATTTATTATAGTACTAATCAAGTTCTTTTGGCAATATTAATATTTCTACCATATTTTTATATCTTTCCACATTTTTGTATTTTTATTATAATAAGCAAATTTTCGCTTAAAATTTTCAAGTTCCAAATATAATATAAATTCTTATTATATATAATAATAATTATTATTATATAAATTATTATTAAATATTTTCAAGTTCCAATTTTAATAATTCTGCCATATTCGTATCTTTCCATGTTTTTTTTTTCTTTGTTGTATTAAGCAAATTTTTGCTTTAATTTGTCTTTCTAATTTAAAAAGATATCCAGCATTTTTGCCATAAACCCGCTATTTCTCTATTTAATTTATGATGGCACTTTGAAGGCCTTTTTCGCCCCTATTAAGGGTGGGTGAGGGTGTAGAGGGGGGTGTTTTACTAAGGTCCGAAAGGGGAAATACGGGGGATGGACCTTCCCAAAGGGATGCTGGTGGGTACAGAGGGTTGCAGCGGCTGTGGAGGAACCTTTGACAAGGGTGCAACGTTCAGGCACTGTGGCATATAACTAATATACAGTAATTTACAGGGCATATAATTTATTTATTGAAGTACTAAATATTGGACCAACTCCCACCTCGCAGTGTACATACATATTTTTTTACACATACATTACAAATTAAGCATATAATATATATAGTTTCTTCAGCAATTTTAATAATTCTGCCATATTTCTATATCTTTCCTGTGATATGATAAGCAAAATTTCTCTTAAATTTATTTTTTATTATTGAGGTTTAAGCCGCATCTCAACCAGAAGGGTCATTAGCGGCATTAGCGACATTTTTGCTTAAATTTTTCATTTTTATTCAACTAGATATCCAACATTTTTGCCATAAACACGTATTTCTCTACTTAATTTATGATGGCACTTTTTCGCCCCTCTTAAGGAGGGGTGGTGGTTAGAGGGAGGGTAGTGTTTTTTTACAGTCCGAGAGGGGAAATACGGGGGATGGACCTTTCCGAAGGGATGCTGGCTGGTACTGAGGGTTGCAGCGGCTGCGGAGGAACGAGTAACCTTTGACAAGGGTGCAACGTTCAGGCACAGTGGCGCCGTTTTTCCGTAATTTATAATATAAAAATACAGTGAAACTTGGATAATTCGAACCTCAAGGGACCAGTCAAAAACTTCGAATTAAAGAAGTTTTTAATAAATTATATTTTAACAAACTACAGTACGAAGTAAAGTACATACAGTAACATTGAATACTGTATTGACCAACAGAATATTGAACAATAAATATAAAGACACCTGGAATGGTGCTGTATTTAACTGCAACCATAAAATCATTTATTGTTTTTCTAAAAAGGATGATATTTATATCCTCCCATTATAAAAGATTCCAACGCATTCAAAATGTTGAAGTATGAATCACTAAAATTAATTCGGCTTTCAAAAAGTCCAGTCATGCAGCATGACCCCATGAGCGAATTTTTGAAGAAATCTTCGACATTTCGAGCGGAGCGAGGCCTTGGGTCTGCGTGCTAGTACGTACATAAATCTCTTCTTAATAAGCACCTACGTTTTAAACAGCATGGTTCTAGGATTGGTTATACAGGGATACTTCCATAAGAATAGTTCAATCTGAATTTGGACAATGTTTCATGCAAATATTACCGATTTTTACAACTAGCGAACGGCATTATTTCGATTTTTGACTGATTTTTCAACTTTGAAATTTTTGAAAACTTGATACATATTCTTATAGGAAATTTTACGCTGATTCCGAATATACCACATGTTAGTATGCTGAAAAAATTATTTCGCACTACAAATCGCAAAAAACAGGCTATTTTGAAATTTTTGACTACATTTTTCAACCCGAAGATGTAATCCGATCATGCTGGCCAACGAACTTGAACTTTCGTTTTGTGTCCTTAACATTTTAAAATTTGTTTGAAGTTTCTAGCACAATTCTACGGACAGTTATCGTCTGGAATGACACATACATACATACATAAAAAAATGCGTTAAACTTCAGAATATGATTCAGAATAGCCTGAAACGGATTTCTGCAAACAATTTTTTCAAAAATTCACGTTCTACAAATTTTGAGGCGAGAGCAATAGCTTAATTTTCTTCAAAAATTCGCTAAAAAACGTCTAAGTTCTTGTACGTGATCCATGGCTTGGACCTTGGACCTGTAACGGGTTGGGGAGTTATCTGACTGCACGATGGCACTGACTTCATGCATTCATTTGTTCTAAGGCAAACCTTTTGCCGAATATCGTTACTAAAACGTATTTCTCGATAAAGTTACAATTATATAAATTTATACCTTAATTAGCACGCCGAAAATTCGAATTATCCATGATTTTTTAGCATTGTTTAAATACAAAATGCTAGGGACCAAGAGTTCTTCCAAGAGTTCTTCTTCGAATTGAAGAAGATTTCGAATTAAAGAAGTTCGAATTTACCAGGTTCCACTGTAATAAAAACCATTTATTATGCTTAAGACCAAAAGTGGTCTAAATACAGCATACAGCTTTACAAGGATTTTGCATACATCTTATACTACGTCACGACAAGGGCCAACCGGGAACCAAATCGCCCGGGATTTTTACTATACAAACTACACACAGCATTCTGATCTATTTTACCTCAGTGGACGTAAAAATTATTGGGGATCATCAATCCGATCAATCCCCATTCTATAGAAAATAGTTTGTAAATGCGGGGATACAACAGGGAATACCCATTTGGTTGGATGGGGGGCAATATGTCGACACATAAACTGGTCGACAAACGGGCAAGAAGCCGTGTCGACATCTTTCAACACCAAGGGTTGACCAATGTCGATTTCACAGGCATTGGAAATATGGCGACACAAAAATACAGCGACTAGTCGACAACTTTCAACACCCCTTGTTGAAAAAGGTCGTCCAAGTCAACCATGGGGATACGTCGACATATTTACATCGACATCCTTCGTATACCTGACATGTAGGTTAGAATGAAGTGTATAGTTTGGTGGTCTGGATGCTCGCAAGCTCGCATCTCAAAAATACATAACATCAAGTAGTCAATCCCTTAGTAAAAATGCAGATTAGTTGGATGTGTAGATCAGAATGAAGTGTATAGTTTCGTGGTCTCATAACACGACCACATAACAGTTTAGAAACGTAAATGTGACTTTTCATTTCATCCTCGGATTGAAAGACTCCATGGGACCAAGGCTGAGGACAGGTAGTGGCCAAACAACCCTTTTGTCGTCGTTTAGCAGTCGACCAGTTTCAAGAGGGGTGTTTTTAGCTCATGTTCAACTCCTGTTGTTGAAATACAGCGAAAAACGGATCTCAAATTTTTCGACATAAATCCGTCGACCAGTTTCAAAGATGTGCGTTATCGACGTTCTTCAACACCTGGTGTGGAAATATGGCGACAGGAGGTGTCGACCAGTTTATGTGTCGACATATTGCCAAGTTCCCATTTGGTTTAGTGTTTGCATCTCAAAAAATTTCAAGTCATGATATTTTTGTGTTTATCTTATTTTACCTCTCACCAAAATTATGCACCATCCATCCATAGATGCCCCTGTTATGCACGCATTACTTACCAATATGTTTAACTTCCTTCTGTGGGTTGGACGAGTACAAGGTGCACGCAGGATAATCGATAAAGCATCCTCGTTAATTACGTGGAAATAAAAATAAACCAAAAGGCTCGCAGCTGCCTGAGGCAGGAGGTATCTAATGTCCCCCCATCTTCCTCGAAGTTGATCTGACCGTCCCCCGTGATTGTGTGGCCTCCCTGTGGGGGAGGTTTTAACGAGGTTATAATACTTCCACAGGGTGAGGACGTGTGCGAAGGTATACATATATATATGTTATATATATATAGGCTTCTAGGTGTGTACGAGAGGGGGATGCCCCACAAAGTCAATAGGATTCTGCGGGCTTCGTGCATCGCATCTCTTCTAAATCATTCGGTGCCGAAGCGAAAAAAGACAAATCTCGTTAGGGAAGAGAGAAATTGGACTTCAGATGGAGAAATCGACGAGAAAAACGCTGCAAATCATTACGCAATGGCTTATTATTGTTTCCGAGCCTACCTACAGATAGTGGAAGCATTGTTTTCACTTTCGGGGGGAAACAAAATGTTGGTCTCAAGAATCAAAATTTCGACTCGCATTTTACGTTTTAGACCATTCTGAACAACTTTGGTTCCGTGTCTGTCTGTGTGTGTGTCTGTCGTGTGTCCGCAATTCCGCTCGTTTAAATTTGGATGATACCTAGTTGGGAGAAGATGACTTGATTTCCTCATATCAATATTTTAACACGGCTGTATCATTAATAGCTACTGCGCAAGCGCCAATGTGAAATCCTTGTAGCAAGCATATTTTTCACAGTTTTGACATTTTATGTCTTTGCTATGGCACATAAACTAAAAAAACGTCACGGAAAATTGCTCACGAAAATATTTTGATGATGATTTCCACTTACAACCGAGTCGTTGCTAGGGAAATGGTACTTCGTCGTTTTTCATCCCACAAAATTCATTGACCATTCGTTCGAAAGCGAAAGTGCGTGGCCAACAAGCCGAGTTATGAGCAAGGTTATTTGAATAATTGTGTACACTCAGGTGATCATTCTCAATAATTGATATTGTGAACATGATTGCCACCGCTTGTTAATTTCTGATGATTTCATTGAGCTCGTGTTTCGATGATTTGATTCATGGCAGGTGATCCAAATATTGCGAGAACGGTTTGATTTGCGAAGCGGTGGTTAAATCATTTTAATAGGTAATTTCTATGCTTTACACTCGAGGAAGCTGTCATTTCGTATGTAGTCTCTTTAGTACATTTACGTGACGATGCCCAGGGTCCGGATCAGCTGATGGTTCAATAAAGATTTTTCATCCGATTTGGATGAAATTTTCAAGGGATGTGCGGGCTAGAGGGTAAACGGTTCCCTATCGATTTCATCGTTCTTGTTTCAATTTCATAGTCGTCCGATCTCGCTCAAATTTGGACGATAGTTGGAAGAAGATGACTTGATTGCCTCATACCAATTCCAACACGATTGTATCATTAATAGCTACGCCAATGTGAAATACTTGTAAAGACCTTGATTTCCACAGTTTTCGTCCGATTTTGATGAAATTGTTTTGAAATTAGACCAATTAAATGTGCTCAAAAAGTTCTGGCCAACGAACTCATCTTTTCATTAGAAAAGCTTGATTTGTTGGCGAAAGATCGGAATATATATCTCAATCCTAAGGAATGACACATACATACATATGGAAATAGTGATAAACTCGAGGATTCATTTCAGAATGCCTCAAAACGGATTTCAATGAGGAAAATTTTCAAATATTTTAACTTTAAAAATTTTCCGAACCATTGCAATAACTTCACTTTCTATAAAAATTCGCTAAAAAGGCTAAAAACGGCAAAACATTGTTAAATTTATAATTTTTAGCAGAATTTTAGTCAAAACAAAATTATCTACAATTAACTAGGGCATTATGAAATTTGTGAACAAAATTATGCTGAAAAACGTACTTTAATTGCATTACCTAATGTTTAATGACAAATTTATAAAAACCGCGAAATAAATCCGAAATCTTTTTTGAATTGCAAAATATGATTTAGTATGAGTTTTTTTTACCATAAAATTGCTTTTCAATCATTTCTTTCTACTGAAATTGCATTGTTCAAATTTCAATACATTTTAACACATTGTAATGCTAAAGATAATTTGAGAAAATTTGCTCACACGATACTGCTGCATGACTGGAACTTTAAAAGTTGAGAAATGAAACATCTATGACTACGCCATCTTCCCATCAAGTAGAAGGGTTGCATACACTAAATATTGTTTTGAAATCGCCTTTGTTCTTTGCACATTATGTAATTACCATTAATGTATATCAGTATATTGATTAGAGAAAAAAAACCAGTGTTAGAGGACTCTTAGAGGACAACTTGTCGTCTTCCGTATTTAATAACACCGTTTTCAAGCCATTTCCAAGGCGCTCTATTCCAAATTTCAGCACTGGAGTCAACCAGGTCAGAATTTGGGCTGTGAAGTCTCTTAGCTGAATACCCCACCTTCATAACTTGTAAATGAATCCTACGTAGAAACGCTCCAGTTCAAATTGCATCATTGTAAGTCGATTGCGAAAGAAATTAGGTTTACAGGCTCCTTTGAAGATCAGTGTGCCTCCGTGCTTCGTAATATAAAATTGTTTTCGAGGTGTCCCAAACGAGCTCCATCTTAAATTTCAGCACCGTCAGTGGATTAGAAAAGAATTGGCTTTAGGGTTTGCACAGCTGATCAAATTCCCTCCATAATTTGTAATTGTTGATGGTTTATGGTCTATAATCATTAAATGAAATCTACTATACGTAAAATATCTAAATAAATGTAACTGCATAACCGTAGAGGCTTTTCGAGGAGACATTAATTTAATTAAATATAACACTTACATTTTACTAGTCCTTCTATATTTAAGAAGGGCTGACCAACTGGAAATCAATGAGGTAATTACAATGATGAAATGTTGATCAATCTCCCACAGGAGCAAAAGCACACCCTCTTGAGGCTGTATAATTCTATATATGCCTCAGATTGTAGATGGTTCCCTATCAGTTTCATCGTTGCCAAATCAATACTTCACTCTTTGCATTCGCAAACGTAAATCCCATTATGCCCCATTTTTCAACGACCTAGTCTTCCAATCTCGCTCAAATTTGGATAATAGTTAATGATCCCATATCAATTTCAAAATGAGGCGCCTATGTAACTCTCAATTTTTCCGTGGAAATAGACTTTTTCACTAACTTCCGTTTTGAAGTACAACCTGTTTAACCTGGCAAAGGACCTTTAGTTTTACCATCCTGGGAATTTGGATGACATCAACATTATCATGGACTGTGCAAACAGCTAAGACGTGTAACAAGGTTTTTAGCGCGCTAATATCAACTTAGGCGTTTAGCTATTGATTTCCCTTGGCATGTTGGATTACGGTTAGTACAGGCACTGGTAACACACCATTTTGATTACTCTCTAACTGCCATGTGTGATGTAACTGGTGAGGATGTGGAGAGGCTGCAAAAGGCGCAGAATGCGGTAGTGAGATTTGTGTATAGATTACGAATAGACGATCACTAGGGCTCGGATCAACATGCAAAAATTTGAGGCCAAACATGCACTGAAAATGCCAACACATGCAAAAACATGTATTTTTAATATAATTCAAAGAAGACTTACTTTTTTGCCATGAATGCTGTGAAACTCCCTTTTAAAGAACATGTTAAGAGTATTTGAACGAAAAAAAAACCTCGAAAAAGTAGTTGATAAAATTTATTGATGAATGAATGAATTTGAAAAATTAAAATTTTTTACATTATGCGTATATAAATAAATTTGCCATAATCAATTGCTGTTCATCAAGCAAAGGGATGGGTTGTAAGAAAGAACAGTGTTTCACAAATTAGTATACTAGCTTTAGGTTTTATTGTCAAATTATACAAAAATTAATAGCGTGCTGAAGGATTTCAAAAAAATGTTCGCATTGTATTTACAGGTGCATTATTCTTCTGGCTCACTCCGATCAACTTGCTGATTATAATTACAATTTACAACTAATACCTTCTCTAGGTTGCCAACCGTGAAACTACGCCTGCTCTCACTTAAAAATTTCTTTAGTGTAGAAAAGGAGACTTTCCATATCACAGGAGACAATGGGTAGAAATCCGTAATTTGCAACCTCTTCAGCCGAAACATTCTCCATCAATTCGCAATCCAGACAGCCTGGTTTCCTGCATTCTTTTGCATTTGAATCTTGAGTGAGACCAATCACCCTATTTCGGTTTGAAAAATTCTATAGAAAACAAACTACCGCTAGTTTTAGTTAGTTATTTTTAAAAAAAAGTTTGGTTTGTACCTAAAAATTCGCTAAGAAATCCTTTTTTTTTTTTTTTTCCAACTTTTTAAATTGCTGGGAAAAACATGAAACATGCGCAAAACATGCACAAAACATGCACAAATCTGGAAAAACCCCAAAACACGCACAACAAATTTCATTTTTTTGGGTTGCAAATGGTCTGAAAACACTCAAAACGAACTTCTATGAAGGTTTGGGGCTTCAGAAAAAAACAAGCAAAACATGCAAAATCCGAGCATTAATGATCACATAACACCTTATAAGAAGCTAGGATAGCTGCAAATAAAAGAAAAATTTAAACTGGCTACAGCTTCAATGTTGTTCAAAAACCTAAAATTTAAAACACCTGTTTACATGGCTGAGGATTTTAATTTCATGCAAGATGTCCATTCCAAACATACTAGACATAAGTTGCTACAAGTTCCCATACATAGATTAAGTATTTATAATAAGTCTCATTGTGTAAACGCAGTAAGATTATATAATATGTACAATGAATTATTTGATACAAGCTTGTGACTGAAGGCATTTAAGAATAGTTTCATGAGAAAATTGAGTGAAAGTTATATTTGAAGAAGTCAGTTTTATTTATTTTCTAGTCGTGAATGATTTTTAAGTGGTAATTAATTTAGATTAAGTAAAATGTTGGTATAAAGTGAATAGAGAAAGTTTATAATTCAAGTGAGAAAATTTCAAGAAAGACAATTTTTTTTTCTATTTTGATATATTTAGTTTTACTATTGTAGAACGATTGAACGAGGATATTCTTAATAGAGTAAGGTACGCAATGAAAGAGAATGTGAACAAAAATGCACCAGTTTGGTTGAACACACAAGAAGAAGTATTTTTTATTGTTTACATAAAACAACACAACGGGAGTTCGCTTGGAGATTGGTCTTGGTAACGTCGACAATTCAATTTAATTCAAATAATTTATTGTGCAGGAAACAGATATGTACCTAACCCTTTCAGGGTTACTGTAAGAAAGGACCTCATGGTCCTATGTAACCCTGATCAATAAACAAACAATTCAATCAATCCTAGTGCCGTATATGGAACCGATTTCAATTATGAATTTTCTACATTAAGATTGCGTTTGTGTGAAGACTCGGTTTGTGGCGGCGACGTAGGTACCACAATCGCTCTAATTATAACTTGAAACTCGTCTCCGAACGCTTATCGCCTTCGTTCGCTCATACGCCGTAATCTTGTCGTTTTGTCTTCGGAAACCGGAACATTTGTTAGTCTAATGAACCGTTTTCAACCTGCACACGAGCGTCTGAGACACTACGTGAATACAGCGATAAAAACACACACAGACCCACTTAAGAGGGGCAAAAATAATGAACTAGCGAGAGAGGCACCAACTAAAGGCGAGATAAAAGTTCGCTTCCCCTTGAGAAAAGCCGATAATTTCGTCGGGCAACTTGATAAATACGGTTTATCACGAATTTTTTCGTTCGTTGTCGTTTTTAAACTGTATCGTCGGGTCGGACGCTCGGACGGAACTTTGCGGAGCACAAAGTGGTCATCGCACAACTTAAAATCATCAAGAAAACTCTTTGAATTCCAAAAGGACGTACAGGAGAATCCCCTTATTGTGGGCTCGTCGGAACCTGGCTTACCTGGCTCTTATGCCCACAATAAGCAGAAAAGAATTAGATTAAAATATAATAGAATAGAATAGAAATACTTTATTGCCACCATACAACAAACGGTATTAGACAATGACATGGAGGATGACGAAGTCGAAGTAACTTTTTTCAAGCAATGTACTAAAGATGCCACTTCCTTCGTTCTCAACGATAAAGATACTAGTTTTGTTGTGCGTAGTGAAATCATGAGAGTATTGCCTCAACCTACACTGTCAATTAAAGGCAAACGGGTATATTATAAGTTCGTATTTTAAAGGTGGAATGCATGGGTCTAATTTCGGAACTAATTTTGTGATATTATTAGTAACATATGATTGAAGGTCGTTTTGTTACATTTTCCCACTTTGTAATATCAAGTTAGGAATGATTCGTTTTTATTTGAAGTTGTGCCTTAGAAGAGTTTATGAATGTCGTTTTTAAACTAAGTTTTAGTCTATTTTAAAAGACGTTTTACTTTCTTACTGATTTTTGTTCGAAGTCTAACTTTGAATTAAATTAAATTAAATTAAATTAAAATTTAATATAATTTTGCTAGTCTAACTTTGAGACAAGATAGATGGGTATCTACCTACCCAACATACCTACTTATGTAAAACTATTTTTGTATTGAATTTGTTCTTTCCTTTTTTAAATATTTTGTGAAATACAAGATTTGTTCAGTTCCATTTAATTTTTTTCTGAAACTTGCATTCCTGTTACCATTACTGATGTTGAGCTGAATGAAGTAACATCCATTGTGGCCCCCTAAAAGAAGAGAAACGACTCGTTTAAAACATGAAAGACATTTCTATCACACTACCATCATTTCGGTCACACTGCCATCATTCCGGTCACACTACCAGCATTCCAGTCACAACTGAAAAACCAAGAAAAATTCCAACTAATGATAACATAATCGAAAATGTAATGTTGTGTTCAAATAAAATACTCCGAATAATTTCTTGTACCCTTAAAAACAGGAGTTTGCATTTTTAAAATGCGAAATTTTAAGAAAATTGAGATCCAATTTTTGGAAGTATCTTGAAGAAAAATATTTTAAATAACAGCTTTTGAAAATTTCTTTTGTTTATGCCCACGTTCTTAACGTGGGCACATAAGATACACAACGTATAGGGTACTTTTGGGTTACTTGTAACATGTGGGTTACTTGTAACACGTGGGGGCGTGTCCACATTCGTTATGTTGGCAGCATTGGGGAGCATGATATCAGATTCCTTATCAGCCCTATTTGTTCTGTGGCGTTTGTGGAAGGTCATCCATCGTTCAACAAGTGTTTGGGAAGTTCTCCTGATTTTTAATATTTTTTTTAAATTGATGACTGAAAATGGGCAGTTTCCAACACCGAAATGCTAAGGTCTGTGCAGCCCAAATGGTTGGAGTGAACGAAGTGAGGTTTTTATGGTGTGTGCTTGCACTCACTAGCTAGTAATTCCAAGTCAGATCTCACTTTCAAGTCAAATCATTGATTTTAAAAACAAATCCAAAACTGTGGTCTTTGTTTTGAGGATTACTTGTAACATGTAGGTGTGATGTTACAAGTTACCTCCAGAATGTATCCCTCGATTTTTATGGACACTTTATGTTGTTTCAAGCCACCCTGTGTGGAGTATTGTGTTTATCTCCCTTGTACTAGTGAGTTATTATTGTTTTTGTTGTTCCTAGATGCACAAAAATGGGAAAGTACAAAAGGAATCTGGGTGCTCGTCCCTATAAGGATTATAGTGATGAAACACTGAAAAGAGTCATGAATGCCGTTAAAATACGAGAAGAGGAGCAACTTTTGCTTCCCTTAGGAACTCATTTGAAATTTCCCTGTCATTTTTATATGCGATGACATTTTGTGATTTGATGTGCCATTTTGTGAATTGAATCTCATTAATATTTTTTATGCTGTATGTTTTATTATTTTTATCATGAGAGTAATGAACAGTTCCTATGAGGTACTCATACCTACTGAATTGGAGCCAAATAGGCCCATTCAAGACTGATTTATGACTAAACGATCTAATGTGTGTGACACGGGAATCTAAAATTAGTAAAAAATACCTTTTTTGTCGTTCCTAAATTCTCTAATTTTTTGTGTGTCATCCTTACCTTTTTTTAAAAACGTAAAAATTGTTACAAGTAAGAGAGAGCTAAGATAACATGATTTTTCGCATTTTTTCAGTCGTGTTACAAGTAACCCAAATTGTTGGGTAACTTGTAACAAGCCCTTCTTTAAAAAAAAAAATATTTACTAATGAAGGAAATAGTTTTCTTTAATGGTATTCTGTTCTCTAGGCAGCCTTCGACCTTTTAAGCCCAAATCCAGAATTTTACAAGCTGGATTACTCCAGGGAGAGCTTCTGAAATTTGACAAGTGTTACAAGTAACCCAAAAGTACGTACGTGCAGTTACTGATTTGAAAAAATTTATCAGATTTTATGGGTGTGACCGAAATGATAGTCGAGCTTGGCCTAGTTCACGTTTTTTGGCCAAAAAATCTATAAATAATGGGAATTCAGCGTGGAAGCTTTCAGGAAGGCCACCTGAGGTCGTTAGAAAAGGTAAGTAACCACTAAAAAAATTATATGACATTATCACTGTTTCCAATTTTTTTATTTTTCAAGTTCGTCCCCTTAAGTGAAATCGTCCAATATAACAAACGTCAACAGGAGAAACAAAAAACAAGCAAAAATTGAATAAAAACAGATAATAAATTGTCAATATCTCTCAACACTCCACTGGAGAACACCAGCTCCCACAAGAAACTTCATCTGTGCTGTACGGAGCCAAGGCAATCAGCCTATCCTTTATTTCCCTCTGAAATACGGCAGGGCTCATCGACTTCAGAGCAGCCGGCAGATCATTAAACATCTTTATCCCCACAGAGTCTGGATTATATTTCTGAAAAGAATCAGATGTTAATATTACGTGGTATATGGCAGAATATTAGGTGGTTTTAGGTGGTTTTGAGTGATTTTAGGTTGATTTAGGTGGTTATAGGTGGTTTTAACTAGTTGTAGGTAGTTGGGTTGAGCAGAGCAGTTTTTATTCGTTAAGATACACGTTCAAAAATTGGTATTTAAAACGCCTTATTAACTGCAGCAAGTTGGTCAGGAAGAGTTTTAACGTGACTTATATTATATTGAGTTGGTTGTATTAAGGGAGAGGCTATGTTGAAAAAAAGTCATGCAGCATGACCCCATGAGCGAATTTTTGAAGAAATCTTCGACATTTCAGTCGCTTTTGATCGTGTAGAGAAATTTTAGTTTATGATTTTAATAGACAAACGTGGAATCAAATTATTAAATAATTAGGTGGTACTCATACTTTATTATTATTAAACTAATCTTGTAGATTTAAAGACAAATGTAGGCAAATATTCATAAATTTCGATGTCCAATGTGGTCAGTATTGAAGGCAGTTGAAATCTTAGCAGTATACTGCTAAGTATACTACATCATCAAATCTTGACATGAAATAAAATACCGATTTTTACAACTAGCGAACGGCATTATTTAGATTTTTGATTTATTTTTCAACTTCGAAATTTTTGAAAACTTGATGCAAATTCTTATAGGAAATTTTACGCTGACTCCGAATATACCACATGTTAGTATGCTGAAAAAATTATTCCGCACAACAAATCGAAAAAAACAGGCTATTTAGAAATTGTTGACTACATTTTTGAAAATTTCAACCCGAAGATGTAATCCGATCATGCTGGCCAACGAACTTGAACTTTCGTTTTGTGTCCTTAACATTTTAAAATTTGTTTGAAGTTTCTAGCACAATTCTACGGACAGTTATCGTCTGGAATGACACATACATATATACATACATACATACATACATATATACATACATACATACATACATACATACATACATACATACATACATACATACATACATACATACATACATAAAAAAATGCGTTAAACTTCAGAATATGATTCAGAATAGCCTGAAACGGATTTCTGCATAAATTTTTTTCAAAAATTCACATTCTACAAATTTCTAGGCGAGAGCAATAGCTTAATTTTCTTCAAAAATTCGCTAATAACTAGGTTCAACTTGAAACTTGATTGCTGACATTTGGATTGAAGCTTTTTGGGGATTGCAGAGTAAAAATGATAAGGTACCCGGTAAATTACAAACATGGTCAAAATTCCCTGTTATTTTTTATTGATTTGGTGTGGGCGATTTAAGAAGATTTGCTATAAGTTTAGTCATAAATATAGGTGCCGTCAAGCATGGCAACTTTGGACAGTTTTGACGGTTTTTTGGATTCAATTTCCCTCCTATTTATTATTTCTGCCTGAATTTTTCTAAATATATTCCCCTACTTCTGGGAAACAACCCCTGAAAAGGGGGATCCCAAAATTTGGATTGTTATATTTTTTTTAAATTTGAAATTTGTCCAAAGTCGCACAAATTCTCCAACTTTGGAAAGTGCTTTTTTTTACACCAAAATGACATGTTAAAATACGTAATGCCTACTTTGGACAGTATTTAAAATTTTTAAAAAGGTTTAAAGGCGAATAAAAGTTCAAAAATGAGGTTTAAAAAACAATATTTATTGAACGATTATATCGTTTGAAAACAAACCTTATTATTACAGTCACAAGGCTTCGTATTTCAAACCTCTCTTAAAATGTGTACAAAAATTGCTTAAATGAAGAGGAAAAAAAGTGTCCACACAGGTACCATTTTGACATGAACAAGGGTTTTATATGGAAAATGCATTCCTATCTATGTCTGCATGCGTAGAAGTCAACTGCCTGTCAATGTCTGTATGGTGTTATCTCATTGTGTCCGGCTTTTTGCCATGGATATGTCTTTGCTCTGGGGTGTCAACCAAAAATTTCCGTGACGCAAAATTAGTGTCACGATTTCAGTGTTTTTCACGTACAACCCAGCCGTTGCTAGGGGAATGGAACTTCCGCAGTTTTCATCGCACAGGAATCGTTCGCCACTCGTTGGAAAGCGCTTGATTTATGTGATAAATGTTCACATCTCAAGCTACCAATTTCCCCCTCCTTACGTACCTGGCCACATTCCTTAACTAAGTTGATTGGACAATAAACAATTTTAATAAGCCGGTTACCATATTCTTAGCAATAGCATCATTTACTCCACTCCATAGGAAACATTTTCATCCTCTTGACAACAGTCGACTGTTAACAACAACTCATTGTAGTGGCTTCTTCCCGCAGTTATTTTCAACATTTCTATAAGTAAACCGTTGTTTTAGCGAATTTTTGAAGAAAATTAAGCTATTGCTCTCGCCTCAAAAGTTGTAGAATGTGAATTTTTGAAAAAATTTTATGCAGAAATCCGTTTCAGGCTCTTCTGAATCATATTCTGAAGTTTAATTCATTTTAGCGAATTTTTGAAGAAAATTAAGCTATTGCTCTCGCCTCAAAATTTGTAGAATGTGAATTTTTGAAAAAATTTTATGCAGAAATCCGTTTCAGGCTATTCTGAATCATATTCTGAAGTTTAACGCATTTTTAGCGAATTTTTGAAGAAAATTAAGCTATTGCTCTCGCCTCAAAATTTGTAGAATGTGAATTTTTGAAAACATTTTATGCAGAAATCCGTTTCAGGCTATTCTGAATCATATTCTGAAGTTTAACGCATTTTTTTATGTATGTATGTATGTATGTATGTATGTATGTATATATGTATATATGTATGTATGTATGTATGTGTCATTCCAGACGATAACTGTCCGTAGAATTGTGCTAGAAACTTCAAAAAAATTTTAAAATGTTGAGGACACAAAACGAAAGTTCAAGTTCGTTGGCCAGCATGATCGGATTACATCTTCGGGTTGAAATTTTCAAAAATGTAGTCAAAAATTTCAAAATAGCCTGTTTTTTGCGATTTGTTGTGCGAAATAATTTTTTCAGCATACTAACATGTGGTATATTCGGAATCAGCGTAAAATTTCCTATAAGAATATGTATCAAGTTTTCAAAAATTTCAAAGTTAAAAAATCAGTCAAAAATCGAAATAATGCCGTTTGCTAGTTGTAAATAGCGACTGAAATGTCGAAGATTTCTTCAAAAATTCGCTCATGGGGTCATGCTGCATGACTGGACTTTTTTTTATGTATGTATGTATATATGTATGTATGTATGTATGTATGTATGTATGTATGTATGTGTCATTCCAGACGATAACTGTCCGTAGAATTGTGCTAGAAACTTCAAACAAATTTTAAAATGTTAAGGACACAAAACGAAAGTTCAAGTTCGTTGGCCAGCATGATCGGATTACATCTTCGGGTTGAAATTTTCAAAAATGTAGTCAACAATTTCAAAATAGCCTGTTTTTTTGCGATTTGTTGTGCGAAATAATTTTTTCAGCATACTAACATGTGGTATATTCGGAATCAGCATAAAATTTCCTATAAGAATGTTTTTAAAAATTTCAAAGTTGAAAAATCAGTCAAAAATCGAAATAATGCCGTTCGCTAGTTGTAAAAATCGGTAATATTTGCATGAAACATTGTCCAAATTCAGATTGAACTACTCTTATGGAAGTATCCCTGTATAACCAATCCTAGAACCATGCTGTTTAAAACTTAGGTAGTAGGTGCTTTAAAAAAAATGTACCTAATCACAACTGATGAGTTTACTCTGTGCGTGTGTTAATAATTTGATTCCATGTTTGTCTATCAAAATCTTAAACTAAAATTTCTCAACACGATCAATAGCGACTGAAATGTCGAAGATTTCTTCAAAAATTCGCTCATGGGGTCATGCTGCATGACTGGACTTTTTTTTTACACTAAAAGGACATGTTAAGATACGTAATGCCTAATTTGGTCAGTATTTAAAGTTTTTAAAAAGGTTTTGCGAATAAAAGTTCAAAAATGAGGTTAAAAAACAATATACATTTGGCTTCATTTTTAAAGGAACATTTCCGGAATTACAACCGTATCACAACGGTTTGTATTACTATCCTTTGCCTTGATCTAAAAGCAGAAGAAGACTTCATCGCTATCTTCGTTATGAATCCCAAGGTTGATACACATCAGTTGTCTGCAACAATACATTTGGGATGTGGGCTAAGTTAACTTAAATCGAATGAACGGAATCTTCAAAGTGGTCATCGCACAACTTCACAACAAATCATCAAGAAAACTCTCGAATTCCAAAAGGAAGTACAGGAGAATCCGCTTTTGCCCACAATAAGCAGCTGCCCACATTAAAAGAATTGAGGCAGTGGATTCCGAAACTGTCTTCATTCATTTTTTGGGAAATTGAGGTGGCAACGGATTTTAAAAGTTTTTTTACGCGCTCTTTCAAAAAATGGCATTAGAATCGAGCATAACTGGCTCGTTCCCAGTGTATTTGGGCTTAGACTTTGCAGTTTGTTCCATAACTTGCTCGTTTTATGGACCAGTGTAATCCAAAACCATCTCTTGTTCTGGTGACTACCAGAATTCTCTGTATTCAAACGTAACTTTTAGTTACGACAACACCAGCGTGTTTTCAACTATGATTTCAACACTTTGTAATACAACATCTGCTACTGATGCTTGTACAGAATGTATACGACTAAATCCCACTTACTACATCGGAGACTCAAAAACAGGAATACATGGCTCGCTTAATATTAAATTAAATGAAGAACCTTCCTGTCATTTTACTACATGCTCAAACAGGATGAAGATCCCAAAATTTCAATGGAAATGGGGGAAAAGTTCATTTATATTAGGTGGTGTATGGTAGGATATTAGGTGGTTTTAAGTGATTTTAGGTGGTTTTACGTGGTTGTAGGTGTTTTTAGGTCGTTTTAGGTGGTTTTTAAGTCGAAAAGGTCGCCGCTGAAGCATATTCATGCTAAAAGTGTCCACAAAGGTACCATTTTGACATGAACAAGGGTTTTATGTGGAAAATGCGTTCCTATCTATGTCTGCATGCGTAGAAATTAACTGCCTGTTTTTGTCTGTATGGTGTTATCTCATTGTGTCCGGCTTTTTGCCATGGATATGTCTTTGCTCTGGGGTGTCAACCAAAAATTTCCGTGACGCAAAATTAGTGTCACGATTTCAGTGTTTTTCACGTACAACCGTTGCTAGGGGAATAGAACTTCCGCAGTTTTCATCGCACAGAAATCGTTCGCCACTCGTTGGAAAGCGCTTGATTTATGTGATAAGCTACCAATTTCCCCCTCCTTACGTACCTGGCCACGTTCCTAAACTAAGTTGATTGGACAATAAACAATTTTAATAAGCCGGTTACCATATTCTTAGCAATAGCATCATTTACTCCACTCCATAGGAAACATTTTCATCCTCTTGACAACAGTCGACTGTTAACAACAACTCATTGTAGTGGCTTCTTCCCGCAGTTATTTTCAACATTTCTATAAGTAAACCGTTGTTTTAGCGAATTTTTGAAGAAAATTAAGCTATTGCTCTCGCCTCAAAATCTGTAGAATGTGAATTTTTGAAAAAATTTTATGCAGAAATCCGTTTCAGGCTATTCTGAATCACATTCTGAAGTTTAATTCAGTTTTTTATGTATGTATGTATATATGTATATATGTATGTATGTATATATGTATGTGTCATTCCAGACGATAACTGTCCGTAGAATTGTGCTAGAAACTTCAAACAAATTTTAAAATGTTAAGGACACAAAACGAAAGTTCAAGTTTGTTGGCCAGCATGATCGGATTACATTTTCGGGTTGAAATTTTCAAAAATTAGTCGAAAATTTCAAAATTGCCGGTTTTTTTGCGATTTGTTGTGCGAAATAATTTTTTCAGCATACTAACATGTGGTATATTCGGAATCAGCGTGAAATTTCCTATAAGAATAGTTATCAAGTTTTCAAAAATTTCAAAGTTGAAAAATCAGTCAAAAATCGAAATAATGACACTTCCATTTAGGCGGTCAATAGATGCACAGAGACTATAGTTTGTCTGTCAATTTCTTGCTGTAGGATACTAGATTCGAATGCAACTGACTTTATATGACTCGTAACATAAAGCCTCATCATCGATTGGCTGTGGAAATACGTTTCTTTCATATGACGTCGGTATGTCATTTTATTTTATGTCAAGAGTTGATGATGTTATTTTAGGATACTGTTAAAATTTCAACTGCCTTCAATACTGACCACATTGGACATCGAAATCTATGAATATTTACCTACATTTGTCTTTAAATCTACAAGATTAGTTTAATAATAATAAAGTATGAGTACCTCCTAATTATTTTGAATACCTAATTTGATTCCATGTTTTGTCTATCAAAATCATAAACTAAAATTTCTCTACACGATCAATAGCGACTGAAATGTTGACGATTTCTTTAAAAATTCGCTCATGGGGTCATGCTGCATGACTGGACTTTTGTTCGAATTAGTCGGGATGCGGCCCAGGGATTTTTTTAAAGTTAAAGGATTTGTTTACAACTCTCGAGGACGACCGTTATGAAATCCCCAATCGAAGACATATCCATGTAACATGGTATCTGCTTGTAAAGCAGATAGTGGAACTCGTTTATTATCCCATACCAACTGGCAACAATGGATGGATGGATGCCTTCTCGTATTTCCCAGCCAACGCTGTTTGGTGAAAGGGTTTTTGACTTAACTTCCTATAAATAGTCCTGAGCAGTCACAGCCTACCTGCGCCAGATTTGGCCTTAATGAGGGTCAGTCACTTGTGAGCACAATAGACACGCATACCTCTGTGGATTAGAGGCAAGCTTCGCATGAACTAGACGTAGTAGTTGCGAACCCTGGACCCTGGAAGATTCCTTAAGCTTTCAAGGAAGGCCGCTTCTGTAGTAGGTAAAGGAATGGGTCATGAGTCATTCTTGGCACTATCTTCTACTTCCTCGCGGCAGTGCCGTCCTTAGAAAATGCGAGGCCTGGAGCAAAACATTTTTGCGAGGCCTTTTTTAACTATGGATACGGGGGGGGGGTCCGGAAAATATTTGTCAAGCTATACTTGCAAAGTCGTAATTGTAAGCTTTTTGATAAACAAAACGTTTATCTCTTACACTCTAAAAGGGGGAGGGGTCGTGCAAAACACCCATTTCAGGTTGGTATGTTTCGAGTAATTTCGTTTCAGGTAAAAAAAAACAAAAAAAACAATAGGAATCTCAGAAAAATAAGCTAGAAAAATCAAAACAAAGTTTATTCTTTAAGTAATGCTTAAACAGTGCTTGTTAATGTTAAACATAGTAATTTTTGTCTAACAAATAATAAATTCATTAGAAAAAACGAAATGTCTTCTTTCTTGCTTTTTATTAAATCAAATAGTAAATTATAATAAACATATACATTATTGTAAATACTTATTTAATATTGACGTTCCATATATTTTTAGATGTTCATATCTTGTTTATTAAATTCTTCCATTGTTCCATTGTTAATGTAGGTTTATAATTTTCACATCACATCTGTGAAATAATAAAACACATTATAGCCTACAATAGAGGCCAGTTAAAATATGAGTTATATGATAAAATAACTTAATAAAACAGATAGTTCCAGCTAAACCGATGTAAAATAATACTGTAAATGCAATCGTTCATTGTTAGATAAACTATATTTAAAATTGTGTTATTATCAACTTTGACTCACCTTATATGAACTGTACTTTTCTCGCTTTCATTCCAGCGAAGTCGTCAATAATCTCACCGGCGCGGACGCGCGAGGCTAGGGTTCGGTCATTTTCCCGCCGCGCCGCTATCAAACGATGTTTTGCATTGCTTTCTTTAAGTCACTAATATCTTATTCATTTTTGTTCTATCTATCCAATAATTGAAAATATTGCGCGTATAATCAGACTTTATATTTTAGGCATACATGCAGAGTGAAGATATATGTATATCTTCACTCTGCACACTATTTCAATTCAACCAAAACTTTTACTTATTGTGTTTTAGCGAGAGTAAGGCCTCGCAGCGCGAGGCCTTCCTCAGCGCGAGGCCTTCCTCAGCGCGAGGCCTGGAGCGGCCGCTCCACTCGCTCCACCCTAAGGACGGCACTTCCTCGCGGAAAAATCATTTCAAATCTTCCCTAAAATCGTACAGGGTCAGGGGAAGCAAGTGTATACCCGTTTTTCATAAATCTGACTTTGTGATGCTACCATTTCCCTAAAATGATTACAGTTTTATTACATTCCCAAGACATTTCTACGTCGAAAAACGTGTGGATATAAAGAATTGAAGGCACCATCCAACCTTCTAGAAGTAGACCAGTTCACATTCATTTTGCTAATAATTTCTATAAGTCTAAAGTACACCAGAACATTTACAAGTCGACTTATTTAAGGGTAACCGTTCTATACTTACTAAGTATAGAACGGTTACCATTAAATAAGTCGACTTGGCTCTTGAGCTGATATTTCTAGAAGAAAAATGTATTATGGGACAAACTTAGTCTCGTTATATTCAGAATAAGTCACAGAACAAAGTTCAAGGCAGAGGAGACACTCATAAATAGTTTTTCCCAATCAAAACTAGGTGAAACCGGTGAAAAATCCCTTATTTCTATTAATTTTGTCAACTGATTTTTTGAACATCAAGAAAAATCTACTCTATTCACCGATTTTTGACACCTAGCTCTTGATTATTAACCGAAATACGAGTCCTACGCCTCCACTACTAACACGTATTGTTCAACGAGCCCAAAAACATAAAATAATGGGATAAAAAGGGCTTCAGGGCGTTAAATTTTAATTTCGTACTGGTAAGTATAGAGCGGTTACTATTAAAAAAGCTAACTCGGCTCTTGAGCAGATATTTCTAAAAGGACAATATATTATAGGACGAAATTGGTCTTGTTACATTCGGAACAAGCCAGGAAACAAGGTCCGAAGCAGAAAAGACCCGCAAACAATTTTTTTCCCAGTCAAAACTAGATAAAAACGGCAAAAAATGCCTTCTTTCCATCACTAATTTGGACTGATTTCTTGGATATCAAAAGAAATACAGCTTCTGCGCTTGCAATAATGGCGGCATCGTGTTCCACGACACCGAAAATATAGGAATAGAATATAAAAAGTGTCCAGACGCATGGACCTTTCATGTCCTAACCGTCTTTTTGTCCTAAGCGTCTAGTGTTCTAAAATCGATAATTTAATTATCAAAAATTAATGGAGTTCAAGTTTGTAGCATAATTTCGTACATAAATTGTTCAATGTTCTATTTCATAGTTGATAAACTTTATTTGACCAATGTTATACTAAAAAAAAAGTCCAGTCATGCAGCATGACCCCATGAGCGAATTTTTGAAGAAATCTTCGACATTTCAGTCGCTATTGATCGTGTAGAGAAATTTTAGTTTATGATTTTGATAGACAAACATGGAATGCAATTTTAAACAAGCACCTACTACCTACGTTTTAAACAGCATGGTTCTAGGATTGGTTATACAGGGATACTTCCATAAGAGTAGTTCAATCTGAATTTGGACAATGTTTCATGCAAATATTACCGATTTTTTCAACTAGCGAACGGCATTATTTCGGTTTTTGACTGATTTTTCAACTTTGAAATTTTTGAAAACTTGATACATATTCTTATAGGAAATTTTACGCTGATTCCGAATATATCACATGTTAGTATGCTGAAAAAATTATTTCGCACAACAAATCGCAAAAAACAGGCTATTTTGACCTTTTTGACTACATTTTTGAAAATTTCAACCCGAAGATGTGATCCGATCATGCTGGCCAACGAACTGGAACTTTCGTTTTGTGTCCTTAACATTTTAAAATTTGTTTGAAGTTTCTAGCACAATTCTACGGACAGTTATCGTCTGGAATGACACATACATATACATACATACATATATACATACATATATACATACATACATACATGAAAAAATGCGTTAAACTTCAGAATATGATTCAGAATAGCCTGAAACGGATTTCTGCATAAAATTTTTTCAAAAATTCACATTCTACAAATTTTGAGGCGAGAGCAATAGCTTTATTTTCTTCAAAAATTCGCTAAAAACGCGTTTGGGACACCTCAAGGGGTTATCGGTTCGGAGTGAAATTTTCAGGAGTTGTTCCTCGCATCCGATGCAATCATCTGAGCTTTGAGCCCCTCAAAAATTCGAGCTTTCGTTTTTTTCGTTGTCAGTCTAATGCCTATACTACCTATACCTATACTACGCATCTATAGATGCACACGGCCTTCAAGAACAGTAACACCTGCCCTTTTCGCGCCTTCTTCACCGCGTTATCCTTTTTATACGTTCTCTCCTTCTTTTTTTGTTGTTCTTCGTTCCTCTCATCTCCGTTTTCAACGGTCTTTCGTTTCGTTAAAAGTTTAAAAAGCCGTCCCAGATCTCCGTTAGATTATGGAGATTCACCTTCATCTCTGAAGTAGGAAAGAATAAGACAGTATCCCCAGAGACCATCCATAGGCTAATGACGAAAGTTGTCATGAAGCTTAAACGAATTTTCGTTACATATGTGGCTTGTTGCCTAGATCTTCAGCTAGTATATTATTTATAATTACTTATATGGAGATAGTTCTAGTAGATGATTGTCTATCCTTATATATCTTGTATTGAGGTTATCAATGCTGTTGTCATCACTAGATATTTCTAACTTCATTTGAAATCCTCAGCTACGACGAACTGTCCGTTATAGGTGGGGACTTGCAACATCCGAGGTCGGGCCAACGTCCAGATGCCACGGAGGAGGGATTGTCCATCAGGAGAAATGATGCTATAACTTCTGGATAGACGTTTCCAGGAATTGGGCTGGTTACCGCATCCAAAATAAGTAACCAGAAGTTCCAGAATAGCACCTAAGTTAGTATTAGGTATCTACTTCAGAAGATGTTGCAGCTTTAGAAAGTTGTGGTATATGTTACAACAGAATCATGAGCTACATATACATTAGGAACAAATCCCCGCATAAGAATACCTAGTACAGCAGGGAGTCACCATGTTACAAAGTGGATGGGTTACACTGTTACAGCACCCAAAATAAGTAACCAGAAATTTCTGAATAGCACCAAGATGGCTATACAACTATATGATTAAGTACCTACTTCAGATGATATTGGAGTTTTAGAAAGTTTCAGTGTATGTTACAATCCAAAACCATTCACAAATGTCTCATATATTGTACAGATGTGGCTTGTTGCCTAGGTCTTCAGCTAGTATACTATTAATAATAACTTATATGGAGATAGTTCTTGTAGATGATTGTCTATCCTTATATATCTGCATTGAGGTTACCAATGCTGTTGTCATCACCAGGTATTTCTAGCCTCTTCTGCAATCCTAAGCTACGACTAACTGTCTGTTATAGGGGGGGACTTGCAACATCCGAGGTCGGGCCAACGTCCAGCAGCCATGGAGTAGAGATTGTCCAACTCCAAGAGAAAAGAGGCTATCACTCCTGGATAGGAAATTTTTAGGAATTGGACTGGTTACATCATCCAAAATAAGTAACCAAAAATTCCAGAATAGCGCCAAAATGGCAATACAACTATATGATTAAGTACCAACATCAGATGGTATTGCAGTTTTAGAAAGCTTTGGTATATGTTACAACAGAATCATGAGCTACATATACTTTAGGGACAAATCCCTGCATAAGAATAGTACAGCATGTAGCCACCATGTTACAAAGTGGATTGGTTACAGCATCCAAAACAAGTAACCAGTAGTTCCGGAATAGCGCCAAAATGGCAATACAACTGTGTGATTAAGTACCTACTGCAGATCATATTTTAGTTTTAGAAAGTTTTGGTATATGTTACAACAGAAACATAAGCTACATATACATTAGGGACAAATGCCCGCATAAGAATAGTACAGCAGATAGTCACCATGTTACAAAGTGGATTGGTTACACCATCTAAAACAAGTAACAAGAAGTTCCAGAATAGTAACAAAATGGCAATACAACTGTGTGATTAAGTACCTACTTCAGATGATACTGTAGTTTTATGCAGTTTTGGTGTATGTTACAATCAGAATCATGAGCAATTATCAATTGTTTAGTAAGAGAATCAAAAACCATTCACAAATGCCTCATATATTGTACAGATGTGGCTTGTTGCCTAGGTGTTTATATAGCATAACTAGATGTTTATTATATTATTTGTAATTTATGGAGATAGTTCTTGTTGATGATTGTCTATCCTTATATATCTGCATTGAGGTTATCAATGCTGTTGTCATCACTAGATATTTCTAGCCTCGTCTGCAATCCTCAGCTACGACGAACTGTCCGTTATAGGTGGGGACTTGCAACATCCGAGGTCGGGCCAACGTCCAGATGCCACGGAGGAGGGATTGTCCATCAGGAGAAATGATGCTATAACTTCTGGATAGACGTTTCCAGGAATTGGGCTGGTTACCGCATCCAAAATAAGTAACCAGAAGTTTCAGAATAGCACCTAAGTTAGAATTAAATATCTACTTCAGAAGATGTTGCAGCTTTAGAAAGTTGTGGTATATGTTACAACAGAATCATGAGCTACATATACATTAGGAACAAATCCCCGCATAAGAATACCTAGTACAGCAGGGAGTCACCATGTTACAAAGTGGATGGGTTACAGCGTCCGAAATAAGTAACCAGAAGTTCCAGAATAGCACCTAAGTTAGTATTAGGTACCTACTTCAGGTGATATTGTAGTTTTAGGAAGTTTTGGTATATGTTACAATCAGAATCATGAGCTAAATATACATTAGGGACAAATGTCTTATAATGTACAGATGTGGCTAGTTGCCTAGGTATTCAGCGAGTATACTATTTATAATTACTTTTATGGAGATAGTTCTTGTAGATGATTGTCTATCCTTATATATCAGCATTGAGGTTATCAATGCTGTTGTCATCACCAGATATTTCTAGCCTCTTCTGCAATCCTCAGCTACGACAAACTGTCCGTTATGGGGGCGACTTGCAACATCCGAGGTCGGGCCAACGTCCAGAAGCCCATGGAGTTCAGATTGTCCAACTCCAGGAGAAATGAGGCTATAACTTCTGGATAGGACATTTTCAGGAAGTGGATTGGTTACAGCATCCTGTATAAGTAACCAGAAGTTCCAGAATAACGCCAAAATGGCAATACAACTATTTGATTGCCTACCAACTTCAGATGATTTTGTAGTTTTAGACACTTTGGTATATGTTACAACAGAATCATGAGCTACATATACTTTAGGGACAAATCCCTGCATAAGAATAGTACAGCATGTAGCCACCATGTTACAAAGTGGATTGGTTACAGCGTCCGAAACAAGTAACCAGAAGTTCCAGAATATCGCCAAAATGGCAATACAGTTATGTGATAAGTACCTACTTCAGATGGTATTGCAGTTGTAGAAAGTTTTGGTATATGTTGCAATCACAATCATGAGCTGTCATTTATTTTTTAGTAAGAGAATCCAAAACCATTTATGAATATCTCATATATTGTACAGATGTGGCTTGTTGCCTAGATCTTCAGCTAGTATATTATATGTCATTTCTAATACGGAGATAGTTCTTGAAGATCATTGTCTATCCTTATATATCAGCATTGAGGTTATCAATGCTGTTGTCATCACTAGATATTTCTAGCCTCTTCTGCAATCCTCAGCTACTACGAACTGTCCGTTATGGGGGCGACTTGCAACATCCGAGGTAGGGCCAAAGTCCAGCAACCATGGAGTAGAGATTGTCGACGTCCAGGAGAAATGAGGCTATAACTTCTGGATAGGACATTTTCAGGAAGTGGATTGGTTACAGCATCCAAAATAACTAACCAGAAGTTCCAGAATAGCACCTAAGTTAGTATCAAGTACCTACTTCAGATGATGTTGCAGCTTTAGAAAGTTGTGGTATATGTTACAACAGAATCATGAGCTACATATACATTAGGGACAAATGCCCGCATAAGATTAGTACAGCAGATAGTCACCATGTTACAAAGTGGACTGGTTACAGCATCCAAAACAAGTAAACAGAAGTTCCAGAATAGCATCAAAATGGCAATACAACTGTATGCTAAGTACCTAATTCAGATGATATTGGAGTTTTAGGCAGTTTTGGTATATGTTACAACAGAATCAAGAGCTATTATCAATTTTTTAGTAAGAGAATCCAAAACCATTCACAAATGTCTCATATATTGTACAGATGTGGCTTGTTGCCTAGGTCTTCAGCTAGTATACTATTAATAATAACTTATACGGCGATAGTTCTTGTAGATGATTGTCTATCCTTATATATCTGCATTGAGGTTATCAATGCTGTTGTCATCACTAGATATTTCTAGCCTCTTCTGCAATCCTCAGCTACGACGAACTGTCCGTTATAGGTGGGGACTTGCAACATCCGAGGTCGGGCCAACGTCCAGAAGCCCATGGAGGAGGGATTGTCCACCACCAGGAGAAAAGAGGCTATCACTCCTGGATGAGTTCAGACAGTCCGAGAGGGAGATGGGTTGGTAAATTTTAATATTCAGGCGGGAGATCCGCCGGGCATCTTCAGGGAGGTTGCCTATGTTTCTAGCATTTCAATCGGGTTTCTAAAACAGTTAGCCAACCGTGTCGGCATTCGACACGTCTGGTCTCTCGTATTCCTTCTTGGTGAAATCTGTGCGGATGTCCAAAGCCCCCCACGAAAACATCTAGAGAGAGCGGTTGGACCTTCTTTGAATGATAGAATGTTTTGAAGGATTGGCATATGAAAATCATTTATTGGAATATGAAAAAATATATAAGAAAAGAAACACAAATACTTGTGAATAAACATACGTCTGCCAGTTAAAAAGTTCAAAGGAACTTGTGTAAACTGGCAGAGCCTAAACTCATCCAGCCGGTACAATGCCATAAATTCAAAAACGCTGCAAATTATTACACAAAGGTTTATTATTTATGTATTAGACAGCCCTTCTACGTAGATCTCTGGTCCATAATTATTGAACGCCGCTTATAGTACATTTAGTATCGGAACTTGGAGCTTCGGACCGGAATGGGTTCAATCCATTACAGCAACGGAATCTCACAATTTTACGCTTTTTAATATAGTTGATAAACAAAACAATTTATTATCAAGTCAATTTATTATCAGGTCACATAAAAGTGTTACCTGTACTGCATATTGATATAATCTAATTGGTCAAATTTCAAAAAATGTGGTGACAAAATCACTGAAAATGGCTGATAATTGTTAAATTGATATTTTTCAGCATAAGATTGGTCAAATAAAGTTTATCAACTATGAAATAGAACATTCAAAAATTTATGTACGAAATTATGCTAAAAACTTGAACTTCATTAAATTTTGTTTTAAAAAATCTATAAAATTGCAAAAAATAGCCTAAAATCCAAAATCTCTTTTTGAATAGAAGAGTATCATTTAGAATACTTTTTTTCCATAAAATTAATAGCTAACATTTTCTTTTCACTCATAAATCTCCAATTTCTATACAACTTGAAATATACAAAAAAAAAAAAAAAAAACGCTGCAAATTATTTCACAAAGGTTTATTATTTTTTCAATTGAGTATGATCATAGTTTTAGTTGGCTAGCGTACGTCATAAGGCCCGTCCAGACTCCTCGGCGTATCCTATTTCGAGTTGCCACAACCTATACTTCTATAATTATATACGCATGTTTATATTTCTCGATTTGAGCTCCAATCTATTCAAATAGTTATTGCCTTAATAATATCATTATCTAAGCACGTACGAAAAGTCGAGAGGATATGTTATTAAATATGCGTAGGAAAAGCTTTGGTATTAACACACAAATATGACCTTGAAAAAAACATAATATATATTCATGCCTCGAAGGAACGCCGGCGCCGTACCTACCACAAGGTGCCGCGGCGCCGGCGCCTCCTCTCACTCCACCGCCCGCTCACCCCCCCTCACCACCCACCGTGACCCCCTGCCAAGCGTGCCAGGCGTGCGCGCGTAGAAAAACACTTTTTCGCCCGTTTTTGGCCCATAGCATCTATGCGAGTAAAGCGATCGGGACGGTTAAACGTTAGGACCAACTAGACCCCAAATGGAGTCTATGTGCGAAAGAACGGGTTTTTTAAGTCAATTCTTAGGCCTTTTATGGCCCGGACGGCGGACGGCGAACGGCGAACGGCCGGCGGACGGACATTTCAAATTTGGATTCTACGCACCTTGAAACGTAAAGTGACAAAGTTTGAGGAGGGGTTATAAAAATTTTTTGCTACACGATCACATAGGCTTATTATTGGAAATAATAAACCAAAAAGACACTTTTTCACCTATTTTTGGCTCATAGCACCCATGGGTGTGGAGCGATCGAGCTGGCGAGAAGTTAGGACCAACTAGACCCCAAGTGGAGTCTATGTGCGAAAGAACAGATTTTTTAAGTCAATTCTAAGGCCTTTTATGGCCCGGACGGCGGACGGACATTTCAAATTTGGATTCTACGCACCGTGAAACGTAAAGTGACAAAGTTTGAGGGGGGGTTATAAAAATTTTTTTCTATACGATCACATAGGCTTATTATTGGAAATAATAAACCAAAATTAGTAATAAGAATGTAGGTAATATTTAATAAATAAAAATAAGAAGATAAATGATAATATGTAAATAAAAATAATAAATAGTATTTTATATCAATTTTTGTTAATTTATAGATAGGTACTTAGAAAAAGACTTCTGGACTCTAGACCCCGCCGCGAGCTTTATGCTCATATGAGGCTATAATTTCCTTTAAAAGTTGTAAGAATAAACTTATTTTTACATGCAATATTATATTTATAATTTCATTTTTCAATTTATTGTACTGAATAATATGGAAATAAATTTATTTAAAAAAAAAAAAATCCCTTGGTTTTAGCACGAAATTGACTCTAGTAACATCACCAAACATAACTGGTCACGACTAGGATGTTCAAGGAGGAACCCCAATTTTTACAGATCATCAATCAAATAATAAGCTCTGAAGAGGCCATATGAGGAGGCGCCGTGCAAAACGTATTAACTCCGTTTTTGACCAAAAATGAGTTAAGGATACAGTTAATTTGGTTGTCTTGATTCTCACCACTCTGTGGTTTCGTTGTGTTCTAAAAGCATTAACTAGGTACCATTGAAATTCCCCTTCAAAATGAGGCGTTTCAAGCAAAACGAATCAACTCCAGTCTAATGTTTCGAGCAAACTGAAATAAATCCAAGAAGTCCCAAAGATTGCACCTGATTGGTTAATTTGGTGTTTTGTTTTTGTTGTATTTGTCCAGTGATTAGCTTTTTATCAATTCCTAATAGTTTATTGTTTATCGCATTAGTGTGTTTCGTGATTCTGTTTAGTATTTCCTCTAAGTGTTTTTAGAAAGAAACTTGATTATGAGTTCGTTTTCTGATGAAGATGATGAGGTTGGTGATACGCCAAGAGGGTGCAGGAGAAAGAAAGCAGATCCTTCCACTCACAGACGCCAAGTTACTCGTTCCTTTACCACCACCAACTTGTTCCATACAAAAAGCGTTAACTCCAAGTGTTTTGAGCAGAAAGCGTTAACTCCAAACTTCAAGGATTTAAAACAAAAAAACTACTGCAATTTTTAGGAAACATCTCATGTTGTGAGATTTAATGAAAGAGAATGAAAAATTGGAAAAAAGATAAGGAAAAATAATAGAAATATATATTCATAACAGTTTTTTGCGATTTCTGAAAATTGGTCTGAGTGGCACTTAATACGTTTTGCACGGCACCTCCTCATATATTGGCAAAAACGCTCAGCATATAGCATTAAACCACATTCTTAGAGAAGCCTGTCAATTTCTCTACCCTCAAGCAATCCAACCTACTATTTGACTTACTTAGTGGATTTCACTTGTAAGCCACCGTTATCAAGTTCTTGTTTGTTCTCCAACTCTTTTTTGATTTGAGGATGTACAGCAGATGTCTTGGGAGACGAACAGAAACCCTCGAACCGGACGCTCTGCAAGGAGCTTTTTCTGGATGACAGCAATTAGAAGCTGCGGCTAGTGAAAACGGGCTGGAATCCGCCGAGGCATGACGTCCGAGGAGGTAATGACACATCGAGGAGTTATGGTCCTATAGTATTGTCCACGGTGCCGGGATTCCGTACCCCGTCATTTGGAAGGGATGTAACATCATCATCTGGCCCCTGGCGTGTAGCATGGAGGAAGAGAAACGGGAGAAAATGGTCTCCAGGCCCCGCCGATCGTGTCCGAATGTCTCCTCTGTGAAGAAGGAAAAAACCTTCGTTATGGAGGTTGTAGAAAACTAGCTCATGTAACATCCAGCCTGTATTATATGATGGATAGGAGAGTTGGGTTGAGAGGCACATTTTCGACCTAATGGCTCTAGACTTAGGGCGGAATTTATAGACGGAAATTGAGTCTCTGCACGATTCATAGACGTGATTTGAGGGCGACCCTGAGTGTGCGACCCAAATGCACACTCAATGGAAGTCTTAAACAAAAAATGGCGTTGAGGTAAGTTGCACCCTCAGTTCAACGGTGCAATATCCTGAGTGATGGCAGGAGGTCACTTAAGTGCGTTAACTGATACCTTTTATAATTATTTTCACGTAGGTATAGATAATGGTAATATAGAGCATACATCGTTTATTTTATTCGGACTTTATTCAAAAACCATGGCACATAAGAGTAGGTATCTCTCTATAGGAACTCTCTAAACGATAGTTAGGTACATGTTTGACGTGACCAACAAATCCAATTCGAATGTTATACAATCAACATCGAAATATTTCGCAAACTACTCCGATTCGGGAAAGAAACAGTCATAGACAACTACGAACCTAAAGGAGCCTAAAATAAATGGAAAAAATTGATAACCACCACAGCTGCAAATGCTGGTCGCTCTTTGATTTTATGCGGTCTCTACATAACAATTTTGTAGTGCATGGTTTCCCGATTCATCTTGGTTTGTGAAATGGACAATCAATGAATATTCCATGAAAATGTGATTGCTTGAAGCTCTCCCAAAACGTCACGTCTTCTTTTAACATGTATCATGTTTTAGCCCTGGGGTCCTAGCAATTTTCGCGAGTCAATTTTTTTCCGCGCACGAAACATATAGTGTTACAGTGATTTCCGCCTACAACCGAGTTGTTGCTAGGGAAATGGTACTTCGTCGTTTTTCATCCCACAAAATTCGTTGACCATTCGTTCGAAAGCTCTCGATTTATCCAACAATATTATGTTAACTACGACGAAGTGCGTGTCCAACAAACTGAGTTATGAGCATGGTTATATAAATAATTGTTTACACACAGGTGATCATTCTCAATAATTGATATTGTGAACATGATTGCAACCGCTTGTTAATTTCTGATGTTTTCATAGAATTTCGAATCAATATCGAGGAGAAAACATGATACATGGTTGAAATTTTTGGTTCTAGAACAGAAATAAGTTTAAATAGTTTCATTTGTCTCTTGGTTCTCATAGTAAGTAAGTCGAAAGGCACGACTTCTGTTGTATGACATGCAAAGCCACTTTCATTCACAGTTGTAGTTTGGAGTCATTTTTAAGATTGTTTTCGGGTTTTGTACCTTATGCCATTAAAACGGCCACAACTCCCCCTGGAATCACTGAAAACTCAAAACTAAGAACACCTTTGGAAAGACCGTTAATTTGTCCTGCAGTCTCATTATACCTAGAACTCTTCTTATTTTCAACAACATATCTGTTAACCAAAACTAACTGGCGAATCATTGTTTTCTCATTTTCTAACTTCTTTCCAGTCACAACTCTCTACATGAACACAAATTATCAGCACTTCAACAAACAAGCAACAAGGATTCAATTCAACTGTGTCTGCCCCGATCTAAGCAAGAGGACCAATGACTTTCGTCTTTGTCTGATAAGGTCAATATCTGGTCTCCCCAAGGAAGAAGGATAGTAGCATAAAAAGGAAAAACAAAGAAAAGAGTAACCTTTGAGAACTGTTATTGATCAGTGTGGAATGTGAGAGGGATTTTTCTCGTCCCTTTTCCCCTACAGCATACTGTCGGGGCTACCAACCTAAGTTGAAAAAGCGTTGAGTGTCTCCTGAGTGCACTGTCAAACTCATGTAATCTGAGTGTGCCATAACTGTTGAGTGAACCACCCCACTCAACTATGAATTCGAACTGGTGAGTGGAGGGTGACCCTTCATTTAGGTAAGTGCTAGTGAACACAGACACTCAGGCTTTATATATGAATTCCGCCCTTTATGATTCGTTACAAGACGTTCAAAGAAGCCTCCATTCCAAATTTCAGCTTCATAGGTTGAATAGCAAAGAAATTACATCCACCGCTATTTTCGTCTCCCTTTTCTTGAATTTTCGTAAAAAATGAAGCTCCAAAAATTTTAAAATCAAAATTTTCGAAAAATTTCTTCATTTTTTTGTCTCGCCTTCCGCGTACCTAACGATTTCGGGAAGTTAGTCCATGACTATAGCATGTTCCATGCTAACAGTGTTGTGACGTGACGTTCTCGAACAATCAAGTCGAGTCAAGAAGCTCTAGATCTAGACTCTGACTTGCTCTTCAGTTCGACTACCCACTACTGCGTGGCATTCTGAGCGCTCTGGTCGCCATGAGATTTTACACAGATCAGTTTTTTGCTTAGATCAGTGGTCTGGATGCTCGCTACGCTCGCATCTCAAAAATACACGACATCAAGTGGTCAATCCCTTAGTAAAAATTTAGATTAGTTGGTCAGGGTCTAGAGTCTCGTGGCTCAACTTGATTTTTCGCGAACGTCTCGTTATTGTTGTGAGGAATTAATTATATTTAATGCAAAAAGTCTGATCGGATTGCCAAAGGAAAACGTGCCCTGTCGATTTAGCTGTTTTAGAAAGATATAGACCCTGGCGAAGGGTCCATAAGTTTAGGATGTAAATCAATACATCCAACAACCTCTCAAATGACCTATCTCCGCCGTTGCCAAGGCAACCCCTCATTTGACATTTAAACGCTGACATTTTGGTCCACTCCCGGGAGTTTAAGGGATGAAGGAAAAACATTTTCATCTCCGAGCTCGGATTAAAGAGGTTTTGGAGGGAATGGGGTGTGAGGGGGTGGTTAATGTCAGGGTCCAAAGGTTATCCGGGTGAACCAGCTTGAGACAGGAGGGGTGGAAAAAAAATGGGGGCAGTGTGCTTGTGAACTGATCGAAGATGTGAGGGATAAACGAATTAGATTAGATTAATATCAACGCAGAAATGTAGCATAAAATTATTAGTCAACTATATTATGCTATGTTACTATGATATATCCTCGTCCTTCGCCTCGTATGGCGAATCTTCTCATCGAGATGAATCCTGAACTAGACTTTTTCAATTGCACCACCACCACCCTCAGGAATCTGGTCGCATCGCCAGTCTCAACATTTAGCCAATCACTTTATCACACTCATTAATTCTTCACAGACTTTTTTCTTTCAATTTTTCCTTTTTACCGAATTTTTGAAGAAAATTAAGCTATTGCTCTCGCCTCAAAATTTGTAGAATGTGAATTTTTGAAAACATTTTATGCAGAAATCCGTTTCAGGCTATTCTGAATCATATTCTGAAGTTTAACGCATTTTTTAATGTATGTATGTATGTATATATGTATGTATGTATGTATGTATGTATATATGTGTCATTCCAGACGATAACTGTCCGTAGAATTGTGCTAGAAACTTCAAACAAATTTTAAAATGTTAAGGACACAAAACGAAAGTTCAAGTTCGTTGGCCAGCATGATCGGATTACATCTTCGGGTTGAAATTTTCAAAAATGTAGTCAAAAATTTCAAAATAGCCTGTTTTTTGCGATTTGTTGTGCGAAATAATTTTTTCAGCATACTAACATGTGGTATATTCGGAATCAGCGTAAAATTTCCTATAAGAATATGTATGAAGTTTTCAAAAATTTCAAAGTTGAAAAATCAGTCAAAAATCGAAATAATGCCGTTCGCTAGTTGTAAAAATAGGTAATATTTGCATGAAACATTGTCCAAATTCAGATTGAACTACTCTTATGGAAGTATCCCTGTATAACCAATCCTAGAACCATGCTGTTTAAAACGTAGGTAGTAGGTGCTTGTTTAAAATTTCATTCCATGTTTGTCTATCAAAATCATAAACTAAAATTTCTCTACACGATCAATAGCGACTGAAATGTCGAAGATTTCTTCAAAACTTCGCTCATGGGGTCATGCTGCATAACTGGACTTTTTTATATATCATTTTGTAACCATTTTTTCCTCTGTTGTTTATTCTAAATTATTAATAGTCTTCAATGTAATTGGGCGCCACCCGTATTGTAAAATAAATAAATAAATATATGCACTCAAAGTGCTCAAATTTCAAAACAGTTCAAGAAATTTCGAAACAATGTATTCAAAAACAATATGTTTGATCACATAATAATAATACGATTATTTACGGAAATTCGCTCATACGATAATGCTGCATTACTGGTTTAGTGATTTTTTGGAGAAAGCAAATTTTTGTTCTCCGAAATCAAAATTTCCTCTTGCATTTTATGTTTTAGACCATTCTGAACAACTTTAGTTCCGTGTGTCTGTGTGTTTGTGTGTGTGTCTGTCTGTCTGTGTGTGTGTAACTGTGAGAAGTGATAGGTATAAAGACGCGACTCAACAAGCTTGTTTTCCACAGTTTTTATCCGATTTGGATGAAATTTTCAGGGGATGTGCGGGCTAGGGGGTAGATGGTCTTCTATCAGTTTCATTGTTGCCAAATCAATACTTCATTCTGCGCATGCGTAAACGTAAATTCCATTATGCTCCATTTATTCACACTCTAGTCGTTCGATTTCGCTTAAATTTGGAAAATAGTTGGAAGAAGATGACTTTATTACCTCATATCAATTTTAACACGATTGTATCATTAATAGCTACTGTGCATGCTCCAACATGAAATCATATCATATCATAACATATAGGACGTATGTCCCACCTCGCATGTCAAGTTTGACAGAATAGGCGATAACAGAGTAGAAAAACAAGGAACACAGTAAATTACAACTAAAGCCAGAAGGGCATCTAAATTTAAAGCCTGAAGAGGAACTTAGATTAAAGGACTTTAGTATGGCAGTATAGCTCTGTTATATAGGAAGATTCGCTCAAAACAAATAGCGGAATAATGAATGAACTGAATTCCTACAAAGTCGCCGTTAACTTTTTGTACCTCAGAAGAATGATTTTCCGCGCTCTAGGTTTCGATACTGCCATTGTTTCCCTACGCAAGACGGAACCCAAAAAGAAAGAAAAAATTGGGGGCGCCGGACGGAGTTCGTTGGTCCTGAAGGTGTCGCGTGCTGTTGCTGAGTTCAGCAGGAATCTCGAGGAGGCCTCTCTCGAAAGATTTTTCTGCTTATGACAGTCTTCTCGCCCCTCGGGGCTTCCTCCGCTCTTTCAGCGCCAACAAATGCGGGTCTATTTTTTTTGCGCTGAGGAGACCGAAAATGAAGTGAAAAGTCTCGATGGGAAGATCTGCTAAACTCGGTCGGGTCTCACGGTTTTTCCACGAGGTCAACGTCCTAAAGATTCAATAAACCACAAGAGCCGGCTGCGAAAAAGCAACGAAATTTAGGGCGTTTAACGCGGTTTTAGGAGTTTATAGGTGGTTTTAAGAAGAAGAAGAATTTTATTGGAACTTGTTACATAAGCCTCATGGGCTCTCTTAGTCGTAACATAGAGAAGTTAAGGAGTAAGGGATAATGAATCAATGGGACCCGGGATGGAGGATGCGCCACCTTTGCCTCTTCTCCGCGACTAAAGTGTTGAGAAATTTTAGTTTATGATTTTGATAGACAAACATGGAATCAAATTATTAACACATGCACAGAGTAAACTCATCAGTTGTGATTACATTTATTTTATTTTTTTTTATTTTTAAAGCACCTACTACCTACGTTTTAAACAGCATGGTTCTAGGATCGGTTATACAGGGATACTTCCATAAGAGTAGTTCAATCTGAATTTGGACAATGTTTCATGCAAATATTACCGATTTTTACAACTAGTGAACGGCATTATTTCGATTTTTGACTGATTTTTCAACTTTGAAATTTTTGAAAACTTGATACATATTCTTATAGGAAATTTTACGCTGATTCCGAATATACCATATGTTAGTATGCTGAAAAAATTACTTCGCACAACAAATGGCAAAAAACAGGCTATTTTGAAATTGTTGACTACATTTTTGAAAATTTCAACCCGAAGATGTAATCCGATCATGCTGGCCAACGAACTTGAACTTTCGTTTTGTGTCCTTAACATTTTAAAATTTGTTTGAAGTTTCTAGCACAATTCTACGGACAGTTATCGTCTGGAATGACACATACATACATATATACATACATATATACATACATATATACATACATATATACATACATATATACATACATACATTAAAAAATGCGTTAAACTTCAGAATATGATTCAGAATAGCCTGAAACGGATTTCTGCATAAAATTTTTTCAAAAATTCACATTCTACAAATTTTGAGGCGAGAGCATCAGCTCAATGTTCTTCAAAAATTCGCTAAAAAGACCCTGTTTTCTTTTAATTTTTGTCATTTTGTTTTGTTATGTATGCCGAATTTTTGTTTTTGTTTTATATGTCGCAAGTTGACATTATTTGTTTATGTTTGACAATTATGGTTTTAATAAATTATATTGTTGATAGAGAATTAACTTATTAAATAAATAAATTCTTGGGCCTTAAACTAAAGGACTGCACTATTAAAATGAAAAATACAAAAAAAAAAAAAAAAAAGAATTATACATGAATGGCAATAGAAAGAAACTTCTCTGAACAAAACGTAAAGAAAATAATGAAATAAATAAATAATAATAGTAAAAAGGTGGAATGTCGAATGTACTTGAAAATGCTTGCATACGAGTCTGCAACACACTGGGACATTTTCATGTGTGTTTTCTTATTGTAATTGTATTTATTACTAGGGAGATCTCACCCGTGCAGTGCACGGCGGGGCGTACAGATCAATTAAATGGGCCATAAGAGAAACCACCCACCCATGGGTACTTAATTGAATTTGATATCGTGTTGACTCATTGTTCCGACACCCGTGGGTACTTTATTGAATTCGAGCCAGGCTACATCACCTACCCCCCTGCAGACTCGTATGCAAGCTCTAAGAGCCACTCAGCTGATCCGGACCCTGGGCATCGTTACGTAGATGTGACAAAGAGACTACATACGAAATTACAGCTTCTTAGAGTGTAAAACATAGAAATTAGCTTCAAGAGCCTCTCATGTGAATGTCCTAAAGAGGCTACATAAGAAATTACAGCTTCCTAGAGTGTAAAGCATAGAAATTACCTATTAAAATACCACCGCTTCACAAATCAAACCGTTCTCGCAATATTTGGATCACCTGCTATGAATCAAATCATCGAAACACCAGCTCAATGAAATCATCAGAAATTAACAAGCGGTGGCAATCATGTTCACAGTATCAATTATTGAGAATGATCACCTGTGTGTACACAATTATTCAAATAATAACCAGCTTGTTGGCCACGCACTTCGCAGGAGTTAACATAATATGGTTGGATAAATCGAGAGCTTTCGAACGAATGGTCAACGAATTTTGTGGGATGAAAAACGACGAAGTACCATTTCCCTAGCAACGACTCGGTTGTAAGCGGAAATCATAAAAATATTTTCGTGAGCAATTTTCCGTGACGTTTTTTTAGTTTATGTGCCATAGCAAAGACATAAAGAAAACAGTTGATTGTTCTCTACGCAACACATGAGTCTATTTTATTTATTGGTATTGCGTGAGCAAGTTTTCGTGACGGTTTTTCAGTTTATGTGCCAAAGCAAAGACATGAAAATGTCAAAAACTTGTAGAAGGTCTCCTATCACTTTCACTGTTACCAAATCAATACTTCATTCCGCGCATGAGCAAACGTAAATTCCATCATGTTGCACCTTTTCACTCTCTAGTCGTTCGAGTTCGCTTAAATATGGATGATAGTTGGAAGAAGATGATAGCTAAACGAGGAAGTTATGTGCCACACCCAACTTGGCATACGTTTTTTCTTTTTCCGAGAGTCGCGTCGTCGATACTACGAATGAAGTGCAATGAGAACTTTGTATTGTACGAAGAAGGAACATCTGTTGATATATTTCAGAAACATAACATTTAAAGAAAAAAAAACCAGTGAGTAATAAAAAAAAAGTATATATATATAAAAAAAAAAACGCTTCTTGTAGGTCAAGGATGGCAACATGGATCCCCTTAGAATCGTGCCACTTCCAGTGTCCCTTTAGACACCTTGTTCAACGCCGCTAATGTCCCTTCTGGTTGAGATGTGGCTTAACAAAAAAATATTTAAAAAATAAATTAAAAATATGGAAAAAAACCCTGCATTCCGAACCCTGTTTGAATATGTATTGTTACTGAATTTATTGTGTGAATATGAATTATTTGTGTGTTCACGTGTTGGATTGTGTATTTACTACTTAAACTGTCTACTCCCCCACACCAAACAGAGCCTGTGTCTTGGTGCTGGGGTAATTCCGTACATCCTCCACTTAGATTATTGAAGGCATTTATTTTGTACACGTCACAATGTTCATTTTTGTTTATTTGTCCTACGTTGGAATACATCTTTCTTTCATTCATTCATTCTGTTCCTCGGAGATAACGAAGAAATCCGCAAGAGATTGCAAACCTAACAGGCCCTAGTCCCAAAGTGGCCACTCTAGAGGGAGTCACCATTACTATAGGCGCATATCAGAGGGGGAAATCCGTTGGAAACACGATACAACAAACAAGTTGACTGTCCGTTAGAAAAAAATTATAAAAAAAAGTAAAAATAACCAAAGAAAGATGATAATCAAAAGATTGACCGTTTGGGCAAAGAATGCCCGTTACTGACCTCGGACTACTTGCATGTATGATAGTGTCAAGGTCGGGAAGGTTCCACTCGGGTTATATCTGTTGATGTAATGCAATTACGACGTTGAGGTACCGTTCTGGAAACTATACACGAACTCGAAACGCGATTGGTCAAAAAGTACAATAACCGAAAACGGTTAGGGAAGGAAGGGATGGAAGATAAAGTAAAGTGTATCAATTGAAGGGAGGTACAGTCTGAGATCAATTTGAGAAGGAGAGGTAAAATAGAAAACCGGAACAAGGAAACAGAGCTGAAGGCAAGTAGAGCAGGAAGTTGCCTGAGGTCAGGGGGTGCAGGAAATGATTAGGGGATGAAATTGAACTGCAGGTCGTGAGAAGGGGTAGGTACTAGTGGGGTGCATGTGTTACTCTCCTTACTTGACCCCAAAGGTCACAGGGAAGTGTCCCGGTTAGAGTAAAAAGCCTCTGCCAAGTTGAGTGTGGCACATAGCTTCCTCATTTACCGATCATGAATGTATAGATCATTGAAAAGTTTTAAATGATCTTTTTTTTTTTTGACATTTCATGTCTTTGCTATGGCACACAACCAAATTTTCGTTATGTCACGTTACGTTACGTAACGAAATATGCTCAATGATTATTATGATTCGTAGAAGTGAGGTAGGTAGGTACCTATATGATTATAGCTGAAATTTGGCTACATGATTATTATGATTTGGCTGGTAGACTCCTTAGGACGTGAACAATAAGGTGCAGAGGGTTTTGATCAACTGAGTGGCTCCTGAAGCTAACTTCTTTCCTATCAACCGTAGGAAGCTGAAATTTGGCTGGTAGCCTCCTTAGGACATGAACAATAAGGTGTACAGGGTCTTGATCAGCAGAGTGGCTCCTGAAGCTAACTTCTTCCCTATCAACCGTAGGAAGCTGAAATTTGGCTGGTAGTTGTTTTCTTTATATTGAAAAAAATGTAATTCACAGAGGAAGACAAGATTGCTAGAAGAAGGAAGGGAAGAAGGAGGGAGGGGAAATACATGAAATGTCCTAATGCGTTGCAGACTTGTATGCAAGCGTTTTCACAGTTTTTTATTATTATTATTGGCGTCGCATTACTGCATTCAGCCGTTACAATAGAACATGATTTTGTACTTCAATAATAGTTCACAATAATTCATCACAATAGTTCGCAATTCAATGGTTCAATATTCTCAATTCAATAGCTCAATAGTTCACGATTCAATAGTTCGCAATGATTTATCACAAATGCACATCTACTTTAACGAGGAATTTATACAATGTTTCGTAAATTTCAATGTTGTTTTCGGCGAGGATGGTGTCTAAATTGAATGGATTGGCAGTGTGTTGGGAAATTGCTTTCCAGTATGGTGCTCCAATGGATGCGTTGTTTTCACATGCCAGTATGACATGCTCTGCGGACTCCTCTTCATTATGACATCTTCGGCACATGGGGGTGTTGGATGGGTCGATTTGGTGGAGGTAAATATTGGTTTTGGCATGTCCAGTACGCAGTCTGGTGATTGTGGTGTAAAACGACTTGGGCTTGCTCCCCTGAATGATCTTGATGATTTAAATGGTCTTGGAAAATTCCATAGCGGAAAAGAGTAAATCAAAAAGTAGCAGGAAATGCCATAATTGGTCAATTAGGAAAAAAATTATAGGTACTCAATGTAATTTACATGTGTGCAAACGTAGAATGAACTTATGAATTGAAAACAATGAAATAGGTACGGGACCGTCTACAACCTAAACGGCGCATTTTCTGACAATTTCATCAAAATCGGATGAAAACTGTGGAAATTAAGGTAGTTACAAGGATTTCTTTTTGCGCATGCGCAGTAGCTATTAATGATACAATCATGTTCCCAAATATCATCCAAATTAGAGCGAGATCGGACGACTAGGGCGTGAAAAAATGGAGCATAAATGGAATTTACGTTTGCGCATGCACATAGTGAAGTATTATTTGGCAACAATGAAACTGATAGGGGACCTTCTACAACCTAGCCCTCAGATTTCCTGAAAATTGCATCCAGATCAGATGAAAACTGTGGAAAATGAGCTTGTTACAAAGATTTCATATTGGCGCATGCGCAGTAGCTATTAATAAAATGAGGTCGTCTAGGGACGCCCGAAGGATGCGAAGCTTTATATCATAAAGCGTAGAATAGAATTATGAGTATTTTCATACTCATAAACAATCTCTTCTAATTGGAATTAATTTCATATAATTTTAATAATTTGCATCCTTCAATTTTCGCAAAATCAGTTTTATTGCATACAAGTTCTCACATACAATATTATAACGTACAAGTTCCACATCATTTACAAAGCTTAATTATCTGCCTGTTCATCAAGATCAGAAGTACATTCAGTAATTTCTACACCATTATTCTCATTGTTATATTCTATGAAAGTGATGATTGGCGTCGTAGAGTAGAGAAAGAAAGACCGGGGAGGCCTCGGGTAGAATCGGGATTATGACTGACTCCCCGAGCGGCGAGCGTTCCTAGCGGGGGGGGGGGGGGGGGGGGGGGGTGTCCGTATAAAAGCTTCGCTTCAATACAGTCATGTTGAAATTCATAAGAAAATAAAATCGTCATTCTCCAACTATCGTCCAAATTTGAGCGAGATCGGACGACCCGGGCGTGAGAAAATGATGCTTGGTAGAATTTCCGTTAGCGCATGCGCAGAATGAAGTATTGATTAGGCAACAATTAAACTGACAGGAGACCGTCTACAACCCAACCCGCGCATTCTCTGACAATTTCATCGAAATCGGATAAAAACTGTGAAAAATAATTTTCTTACAAGGATTTCATATTGTTGCATGCGCAGTAGCTATTGACGATACAATCCTGTTGAAATTGATATGGGATGATCAAATCATCCAAAAATAATCAAGTCATTTCCAAATAGGTTTCAAGCGAATGGTAAACAGAAAAGTGCCTAAGGCCCAAGTCGCAGGCGGTCACTGCTAATTGTCTCTGGGATTTGTTTACCAACATATGTACACTATTAATAACCGTTGAAATCAAAGGTTCAGGGAGGATGCGATCACAACAAAAACACCTTCATTTCACCTCACATACTCTACGGTTGTTCTATAAATTCAAATTATAAAAATATTTGTTGCCGTCAGTAAGGTCACTTTATGTTTCGAACAACCAACCCAAATATCCATTAATGAGGATTTTCAATAAACTGATGGCATTTTTAATTATCAAAGAATTATCTGTAAATGTTATAATTGGCATGGATTTCATGACCAAGGCACAATTAATTTTCTTGGCCCTTAAAGGCGCGATAATCTTCGAACGTAACATGGCTCAGATGATAACTGTTAATAATACCATTGATAAAATGTGTTTTCCAGAACCTCCAAAAGAACGAGTGCAGGTAGTCCTTGCTCTTTAATAACTAAAAAAATTTTACAGGAACTTGTTTACGAATATCCTGATGTAATTAATGAAATTCTAGGGAATCCAGGGAAAACAAATTTCACTGAATTTAAGGTGCAATATGTCGTGATGCAGTAATTCCAATAGTGTTAAATGTGCATACCATATCAACCCTAAATTACTATCAGTTAAGAATGAAGAAATAGCCAAGTTGCTTGAACTTGGAATAATATCTTTTTTCAGGGGGAAACCGACAGCAGCTTGTTTCTTGGTACCTAAGCCAAGAACAACAGCTGAGGAACCACCTAAATTTAGACTTGTGTGTGACTTTCGTCCTCTCAACAAAGTCCTCCAATATTTCAATTATCCAATACCTATTATACACAGTTTGTTATGTCATTTACGTGATGCAAAAATATTAACTTTACTGGATATGAATTCTGCATATAACCAAATTCCTATTTTAGCTGATACCCAACATTTAGTTTCCTTTACAACTCCATTTGTGAATTATAAACACAATCAAGTACCATTCGGCCTATCAACAGGCGGTAATATATTATCTGAAATGTTACATCAATTCAGCGGTAAAGTGGGAGAGCAAGACTGATTTACGAGAGACGAATACACAATGGCGATTTTTGCCCGCCCAACAGAACTTTAGAAAACAAGCCTCTAACTCCATTTTAGTCCCGTGGCGGTAAGTACACATTTGGATAGGTCCAAAAAATATTTTAATTTACTCTTCAGATATGACATCCCATGTACAGCATGTCAAAAATGTCCTATATAGATTCCGTCTAGCTAATCTCACGATTAGTGCAAGCAAATCGCAATTTTCTTGCTCATCAGTTAAATTTTTGGGGCATAATATTTCTCAAGGCCAAGTCCAAATAGACAAGGATAGAACGAAAATTCTATCTGAATTAAAGAAACCCAAGTCCGCCAAAGAGGTAGCCCAATTCCTTCATTGTGTACAACCTGTTTTTTGTATTGTGTGTGTTTAATATCTTTCCAGTTTCATTTTTTCCAAGGCTTTTTTTTTTTTTTTTTTTTTTTTTTTTTTTTTTTTTTTTTTTTTTTGTACGTGTATCAAAAGGGGTACCATGGTTAAAATATGACTATATAGGTCCAAATAGGTTGTTGATAAAATTATAATATGACCCCTATTGAAATTTTGAATGGGGCTCCGTTCATAGCATTATAGTTTTATAGAGAGCAGTTTTATACTACATTATATGGAAATGTTTCTAGTGGGAAGAGGCCTACAACTTGAAAGGTATATCCAATGACACCATGTTGAACACCGTGGTGGCGCTTTAGTATAGAGCGCTCTGTCGGAGATTTTTCGAACTTCCACTCGTCAAAAGACATTTGTCACCTTTTTAGAATAAATCACACTTTTTTCATTTTCGCGGATCCAAAAAAAAAACGTCTTGGCACTTCCTCAATAATTAAGCTAACGTCATGCGCAAGTGTCGTAATGTAGGCAGTGCTTATTTTAAACAACATGTAATTCAGCTCTCCTCTCAAATTGGTAATATGAAGTGATGAAAAAGTATAAATTCCAGAAAAAATGGAATCGTTATGAACATTTTGATAAATGGGGAGCTTTCATGAGGTCGAATTTCACACTTTTGACCTCAGATTCGGATTCAGCATACTTGAAAACCCCCCTGGTTCCGATTTTCAGCTCAAAATACCGTTTAATTTGGCTAATAAACGTGTAGGAAGATCACGCGTGACGTCATCGCGCAAATGACTTTCAAGAGCCGTGTTACTGGTCCCATTATATAGCACCTTTTTGGAAAGCTCTCATCAAGGTCACTCTAATGAGGAAATAAAAAATAACCATGTAAATTCCCCATTGTTTCGGGTTCACAGTGGGTCCACTAAAAAAAATAAAATTAAAAAAAAATAAAAAATAAAAAAAAAAAAAAAAATCACTAAAAATGGCTAAAAAACGGTCAAAAAAAGGTAAATTTACGCTTTTTTAGCAGAATTTAGTCAAAACTAAATTGGCAACGATTAACTAGGACATTTAAAAATTTTTGCTCAAAATTATTGTTTATTACTGTTTATTGATACTGATTATGTAAATTGTATATGTTAATAATCATTTTTCTACTTTTCTTCTTCCTCTACTGCCCATCCTACTTGACAGAGGCTCTTTACTCTGACCGGGATGCTTCCCTCTGACCTTTGGGGTCAAGTAAGGAGAGTGCACCCCACTAGTACCTACCCCTTCTCACGACCTGCAGTTCAATTTCATCCCCTAATCATTTCCTGCACCCCTGACCTCAGGCAACTTCCTGCTCTACTTGCCTTCAGCTCTGTTTCCTTGTTCCGGTTTTTCTATTTAACTATCAAAATAAAAAAGCTCTTCTTTTGAAATTAATCTCAGACTGTACCCTCTTCAATTGATACACTATACCGACTTCTTTAAGTATATATATATATTTTTTCTTTTTCAACCCCTCCTCCCAACCGTTTTCGGTTATTGTACTTTTCGACCAATCGCGTTTCGAGTTCGTGAATAGTTTTCAAAACGGTACCACAACGTCGTAATTGCATTACATCATCAGATATAACCCGAGTGGAACCTTCCCGACCTTGACACGACCATACATGCAAGTAGTCCGAGGTCAGTAACGGACAGTCCTCTTCCAGACGGTCAACATTTTCATTATCTTCTTCGGATTTTTATAATTTTATTTTTTTTTTTCCCAACCGACAACCAACTGGTTCGTTCTAGACCGTTTCTAACGGATTTTCCCCCTGGTGATGGACATCAATTGCGTCACATAAGGGATAGTAACGTACGGGGGATGGAAAAATCCTGAGTTAGAAAAAAAGTTAACCCAACCCTCTCCTTTCCTTTTGACATTGAAAATGTCGACGGGTCAACCGAAAATTTTGTTACGGGAATTTTGTTACGAAAAGAAAAAACGTCACGCAACCTATAAACAAGTTAGGTGTTGTTATGATTGTGTATACTAGCAATGTTATCACAATTCATATTCGTGGGAGAATTCAGCAAATTCAGCAATTGTATGTCAATAATTATTTTATGTTTTCTAATTGTTACTTTATTTAAAAACAGTAAAAAACATTGAAATTACTGAGACATTTTCAATGCTAGTAGCTCTTCTCTCATTAAGAGAGAAAGTACGAGCGGCCTGCCGCGTTTGAAATTCGGTCTGGTTTTGGGACTTTTTTTTTAAGATGGAATCATGTTTTAGCGATGGATCCCCCGCCGAAAAGTGAGACTATAAAGTGAGATGAAAGTAGCGCCAATAATTGTGATGATTTCCGCTTACAACCGAGTCGTTGCTAGGGATCTGATACTTCGTCGTTTTTCATCCCACAAAATTCGTTGACCATTCGTTCGAAAGCTCTCGATTTATCCAACCATACTATATTAACTACTGCGAAGTGCGTGGCCAACAAGCTGAGTTATGAGCATGGTTATATGAATAATTGTTTACACACAGGTGATCATTCTAAATAATTGATATTGTGAACATGATTGCAACCGCTTGTTAATTTCTGATGATTTCATTGAGCTGGTGTTTCGATGATTTGATTCATAGCAGGTGATCCGAATATTGCGAGAACGGTTTGATTTGTGAAGCGGTGGTTAAATAATTTTAATAGGTAATTTCTATACTTTACACTATAGGAAGCTGTAATTTCGTATGTAGCCTCTTTCTATAATAAAGTGAATGTTTACTCGCGAGTTTCTATTAGGAGATCATCATCTCACAAGAGCTCAATGGTCGTGATCATTTCTATAATAAAGTGAGAGCGAGGAGCTAAAACATGGTTCCATGTTTTTTACATTTTAGCAGTCAGGCTAAAAGGAATAACATCCAGGGGGGTCCAGGGGGGCGAAGCCCCCCTGGCGGGTCAAGGGGCCCGGGGGGTGGTTTTTTTTTTTTTGGTTTGAGTTTCTACTACCTAAGAGGATTCCAACAATATTTAAAAACATTGGTAAGTTATGCGTCCCTATGGATCGATGTTATATAATTTTGGTGAGAGATGATTTAAGAGAAACTCAGCCCTTCTTCATTTCGCCATCCTGGAACCCTCGGTTGCTTTCCGCTTTGAGCCTTCGGATAAAATGCTAAAACATGGAATATTCTTTCTTCCCGCTAAAAATACGACATAAATATCTTACTAATCGAAATTACTATAGGTATGGAATTTTCTGTTATGGTGCGCGTCTACGATTACTATAACCAAGATTAACTTCTCAACCAAGTGACAAAAAAACAAGCGGTATTGTTTACTATATCCATTTATAACATAAATAAATATAAAACTACGACATGAATAGAAGAACAAGTACGAAATAAATGCGTGATAAATTGAGAGCTTTCCAACGAGTGGAGAACGATTTTTGTCTGGTGAAAACTAAAGAAGTTTCATTTCCCCAGCAACGGCTTGGTTGTACGTGAAAATCAAAAGAAATAATTTCGTGACACATCCGCGTAACGGTTTTCACTAGTTAGTCCAAGGCTAATGCATGTTCCATTCTATAACCAAAAGTATCATGACTTATCGGAATTTATTACCCCCCCCCACCATTAACCCCCTCCAACGACAGAGAATGTCCATCATTAAAATTCCAGCATTTCTGATATATTTTCCAAAACCAGACGAAATTCATAGTTGAATTTAGGTGTGTGGCGTAGTTCATGTCAAGTTGGGTGTCATTGTTACTAAATGAATACTTCACTCTGCGCATGCGCATACGTAAATTCCATTATTGCTCCATTTTTTACGCCCTAGTCGTCCGATCTCGCTTAAATTTTGATGATAGTTTGGTGATAGTAGGGATGACGATTTGATCATCCCATATCTTTTTCAACATGATTTTATCATTAATAGCTACTGCACATGCGCCAATGTAAAATACTTGTAATGACCTTAATTGTATCTTTGTGTGTGTGTCTGTCGTGTGACGGCAAATCCTTGTAACAAGCTTATTTTCCATAGTTTTCATCTGATTTGGATGACATTTTTAGGGAATGGGAGGGCTAAGGAGTAGACGGTCCCCTATAAGTTTCATTGTTCTTGACTCAATACCTCTCTCCGCATGCGCAAACGTATATTCTACCAAGCATGATTTTCTCAAGCCTTAGTCGTCCGATCTCGCTCAAATTTGGATGATAGTTGGGGGATGACGATTTGATCATCTTATAATATAAGATATTATCAATATATTATCAAGATATTATAAATTTCAACATGGTTCTATCATTAATGGCTACTGTGCATGCGCCAATTTGAAACCCTAGTAACAAGCTTATTTTCCACAGTTTTCATCCGATCTGGATGAAATTTTCAGGAAATGTGCGAGCTAGAGGGTAGACGGTCCCCTATCAGTTTCGTTGATGCCAAATCAATACTTCACTCTGCGCATGCGCAAACGTAAATTCCATTTATGCTCCATTTTTTCACGCTCTGCTCGTCCTATCTCGCTCAAATTCGGATGATAGTTGGGAGATGACGGTTTGGTCATCCCATATCAATTTCAACATGATTGTATCATTAAAAGCTACTGCGCATGCGCCTATGTAAAATCCTTGTAACGACCCTAATTTCCACTGTTTCCATCCGATTTCGATGAAATTGTCAGAGATCTAGCGGGTTAAGTTGTAGATGGTCCCCTATCAGTTTCATTGTTGCCGAATAAATACTTCATTCTGCAGATGGGCAAACGTAAATTCCGTTATGCTCCATTTTTTTCACACTCTAGTCTTTCGACTTTGCTTAAATTTGAATGACAGCTGGAAGAAGATGACTTGATTACCTCATATCAATTTAACACGATTGTATCATTAATAGCTACTCCGCATGCACCAAAGTGAAATCCTTGTAACGACCTTAATTTCCACAGTTTTCATCCGATTTTGATGAAATTGTCTGGAAATGCGAGAGTTAGGTTGTAGATGGTCCCGCGCCTATTTCATTGTTTTCAACTCATCTTTTCATTCTGTGCTTGCACAAACGTAAATTACATTGAGTAGGTATCATTTTTTCGTTTCTTAATTGACCAATTATGACATTTCACGCTTCTTATCGATTAACTGTTTTCCGCTCTAAAATGATCTATACATTCATGATAGGTCAACGAGGAAGCTATGTGCACAACCAACTTGGCAGCTCCGTTTTTTAACATGGATATGTTTTTGGGCTGGGGTCATTCTAAAATTTGCGTAACGACACCAAAATTTGTGACGACCCGGCACTTTAGATTATTATTAACTCGAAAAGTGAAGGCTAGGTAGAATTTCTATTGATTTTTCACGTACAACCAATGAGTTACTAGGGAAGAGTAACTCCCAAAGTTTTCGTAGTAGGAAAATCGTTCGCCACTTTTTGGAATGCTCTCATTTTATCACAACATCTCATTACCTCTAAGCCATTGTAGTGTCAAGGAATGCTGATTTATTACTCTAAGAAGTACTTCCTAAAAAACAGTGAAAGGCTTAATTACTGCTCTAGTTCTAGTTAGCAGGAAAGAATAAAATGTATAGTAACAGTGCAAGAAAAGTAGCCAAGATAAATATTTTTAAAAGTTTCAAAAATCGTACAACAATTTATTATTTTAAAAAAATTGCTGTTTTCAGAAAATGTCAGTATCAATTAAATAAGGTTTATTGGAAATAATTTGTGCTAATTATTTATAAAAAGTATAACTATTATCAAAATAAATAAATTTAAATTACCTGAGGTTGGAGACCAAAGATTTGAGGTGGTATTTTTTTTATATTTTTGACCAGCATCCACGGCCCAGTACCAAGCTGCCGGCGGCCCACAAGTGGGCCGCGGCCCACGGGTTGGGAATCGCTGTACTAGACATACCCATGATCTTTTGTTTTTCCCATCTAGGGAGAAATTAAAATGCATGTTTGCTGTAAGATTGGTAGTTAACAATTTCATTTCACTCAAAGTCCTTAATTTTTATATGTTATCCAGACTTGAAGGGAACTATGATCCTATTGGCTAATAAATGGTTTTATATTATCGTATCATATAATGTGAGTCTTGCACGATTGCAATTTTCGCCTGAGGTGGACTCTACTCAGAGAAAGTTATTCCAAGTAAATATCATCAATTGAGACCTTTATCTACCACCCTGGATTCTGAAAACTTTTTTTCGAAAAAATTTATTTTGACTTGCTCCCTCCTGAAGCACATCAGACGAAACAATGTGCAACGTTCAGAAAACCGTCAAGTCAGCCTTCAAAGAACCTGCAACAGCCCGAATGACGCACAAGAAAGAGAACTCCGATGTCTTATTCATGCTAATACCGTCCCCCCTCCTCACCTTTCCATCCATTCCCAATGATCATTGTCTCGTTTAAACGATCTCTTCTTCGTGTATAACCAAACGAGGTCGCTTCTGTCTGGAACGAAAACAATTCGTACAGGAAGTTCGGGATCAAAAGATCATTTCCGGTATGGGGAAGGAATCCCCGATCGGCTCGAGCCCCAGTGTTGGCATGGCGGTGAAATTTTTTCCCTCTTTAAGGGGAAAACGGCCTAAACCGCGGATTCGCTGACAATTTCATCGAAATCGGATGAAAACTGTGGAATTTAAGGTCATTACAAATATTTCACACTGTCGGATACCCAGTAGCTATTAATGATACAATCGTGTTGAAGTTGAAATGAGGAATTCAAGTCATCTTCTTCCAACTATCATCCAAATTTAAACGAAATCGAACGACTAGGGAGTGAAAAAAAGGAGCAAAATGGAATATTCTTTTGCGCAGGCGTAGAGTGAAGTATTGATTTGGCAACAATGAAACTGATAGGTGACCATCTACAACCAAACTCGCGCATTATCTGAATATTTCATCGAAATCGAATGAAAACAGTGGAATTTAAGGTCGTTACAATGGTTTTACATAGGCGCATGCACAGTAGAAATTTATGATACAATCATGTTGAAATTGATATGGGATGATCAAATCGTCATCCCCCAGCTGTTATCCAAATTTGAGCGAGATCGGACGACTTGGGCGTGAGAAAATGATGTTGGTTGAATTTACGTTTGCACATGCGCAGAGTGCAATATTGAGTTAAGAACGATGATGAAACTGGTAGGGGAAGTAGTCTCGGAAGCAAAATATGTAGAAACCGACCCATTATTCGTATTTTCATAGAAGGTAATTTTTCAAGAAAACCATAGATTGCATTGAAAGTACATAGTTTTCTTCTCTAATTAGCAAAGTTAACAAAAAAAGATTTCCGATAGGAAATTTAATGCTCTTTCCAACGGTATCCTCATACTTAAATTTACACAGCAAAATTACGAACATTTATCGACACAGACAAAACTCCGAGACTCATGGACCGATTTATATGAAATTTCTAGGGATTGTGCGGTGTAGCTCTAGACGGTCCCCTATAAATTCCATTGCCGTGGAAATAACAGTAGCCAGTGCGCATGCGCAAACGTCAATTTCTTATAACGTCGATTTCTTATCTTCTATTGGTGCGATTTCGTTCAAACTCAGGAGGTTGTTGGGTACAGGATGATGCCCCTTGCATTCTATCGCATTCGCAAGATCCGAGAATAATAAATCGCTTTTGATGAAATTTTCAATTACTGTGTGGGTTAACTTTTTGACAATTTTCGCCAATGCAAACATGAATTATAGCCCTAATTTTCATTCTAGCATGTTATAATAGGTGACTATTGCGTTTACGCAACAAACCCAGTATTGGTTGACACTCCTAGAATAATGAATCGGTTTTGATGAAATTTTCAATTATTGTGTGGGTTAACCTTTAAACAATGTCCGCACGTACAAACACGAATTATAGCCCAACTATAAGAATCAGTTGAGTTGTCTGGGGTGATACTTCTGGCGTCATTCTTCCTCGTGTCTTGCTTCCTCTTCCACTCCTTTCTGCGCTCGCATCTTTGTGTTTGTTGACTAAATTATCCTTTCCAGTCATTAACTTCTCTTTGTCGTCACCGATGGTCAGATGAATTGAATCCGCAGTGTCCATTCTATTAACATCACTTTTGTTTGTCAACTCAGTAGCCTCATCATCATCCATATCCTTATTGTCACCACCCTCCATATCTTCCATGTCTTTGTCTGCCAACAAAACCTAAATCTCATCCCTTTTGTCCGGAACGGTAGATAACGTGAAAAAGAAACTCCACGGACATTTTATACAAGCATATTGTTTCTAATATGTCCTCTCCTCTACCCTATCATCGAATCCGCACTGCCATATGACGTTTTGAAGGCGTGGGAACGAAAACGGGACCCAGAGAAGACGGATCGTCTCGTTGTTCTAGATGAGCTGATGACCTTCATGAAGGCTGAAGTGAGCAGTGAAGAGAGAATAAGCAGATCAAGGCAGAGCTTTGTTGCAGAGAATTCAAAGCAGGAAGATCTCCCTACAGCAGCAACCTTGGTTGCAGGAACATCCAGTGAGATAACATCCAAACAAGATGACAATCAACCTTCTACTGCTCCGGCTGATTCTCAACTTGATTCTCAAGTAGTGGGTGATGAAAATAGCAAAAGGATCAACTGGCCCCTTGGGAGGGTCGTCGAGGTCATTTCTGGAATCGACAACATCGCCAGAGTCGCAAAGCTCAAGACTGCCAAGGGTGAAGTCGTACGCCCATTCTAACGACTCTACGACCTGGAGGTTCACAGTCAAAGCATTACCAAATCTCCACAGATACCGCAGGATTCTGAGGGGATCCATTCAGAACAGGCACCAAACACAGGTGCAGAACCTGTGACTCCACGAAAGAGTGCAAGAACCAAGAAAGAGCCAGACTGGCTGACGTTTTGAAAGCCTCCTCTGATCTGCATTCCGCCTACCATCTCATTCATCCTTTGGGTTCCGGAGGATGTCCGGAACTGTAGGTAACGTGAAAAAGACACTCCACGGACTCTATTTCAACAATCATATGTTTTGCGATGATTCTTGTTGTCATTAAAAAATAAAATCATTTCTGTGATTGTGTTAACTCAAAAATCCTGTGTACTTATTTCACTAAAACTATTCTGTAAAATAACAGTGTTTAAGTACTTTAATTGAGAGTTAACACCTTTCTTCGACTTCTTTCTTCTTCTCATCACCTGCTTCTTCTCCAGGCGTCTGCCAAAAGGCTTTGGCCAAAAGGCCAAATGCTTGATTTCTACTCCAAACTTTTTGATTTCAGGTCCTTCTAACTTTGATAATTGATGAAAAGATAGTGGGGGCTCCTCCAGCAATTTCACACGCTCTCACTTCTCTAATTTGACTGAAATTTGTTCTCTTAGCAAGCTAAAAGTCAAGTCATATTCAGCACACTTGTGAAGCTCGTCTTCCAATGCCTTTTCATAATCCTCACCTTCGGAAATTATATTTGTAGAAACTCTCTCATCAGCGCTCTGAAGTTGGGAATAAAGCTTTGTCAAAATGTCCAGTCGGGCTCTGAGCTCTGCCTCTGTCGCATCCCGTTTCAGGATTTCCTTGATCTGATTCGCTTCTTTAGTAAATACGGTGCGATAAACCGCTCTTGTTTTCGAATCCATGCTGAAATATGCACTGATAGCACGACTCAAAAATGTCATGCCCGAAAAAAATTCCAGTTGGTCCTGTCACGGTCGCCACAAAATATATGAATCAAATTAAAAACGGATGGCACGGGATCTTAAATAAGAGATTTCACAGAACTTCGACTGCAACTATATTTTTTTTGAACTACAACTAGAAGTAAACAATTCATTCAGGGGACGTAGTTGCCAACAGAAACAAATAACAATCTGGGTTCGACTCAACATAACTGTTCAATTTTGATTCCAATTCACCAACTAGTCTCCAATTCTCCACACCAACTATAATTTCCATAGTTTTTAGAAACTATAGTTTCTAATACACATGTATTAGAAGATACTGTTATTCTTTGCATTCAATCATTTCGACTCGTACTTAGTTCTCCAACTAAATTCGTCCATTTTATGTTAGGAAGCTATACCTACTGCCCACCCAGCTTGGCATACTTTTATTTTACTAGCTTAAACCGAATTCTAATAGGTATTATTATTTGTGAAAAGGGGGAAACAATTAGGAGAAATTGGTTGGAGAAAAGGGGAACAAGGGAAAATTTGGGATTAAAAAGAGGGAAATTGGAAGAGTAGAAATGGCAGCATTGTCTCTGATCAGTTTGGAGCATCGAGAAGTTATTTTCGTGACGGCCATATCGCGGTGAACCTTATTAATGCTGTTATGATGATGTTACTGGGTCGCGATTGTAATTTCAAATTCCATCTTCGTCATTCTCTGTTGACACTTTTACTCTTGATCAGCAGCCCATTGTCTTCAATGGGATTCAATTAATACACTTTTACGTTCTTGAGAGTCGGTCGGAAGAATTAAGTGGTATTTAGTACGTCCCTCTGATATTAGGCTTTGTCAATCGAGGGACGACCTATTGAAAGTGATCCAGGGGTGTGTGGGACAACCCAATCATGGGAAAAAAACATTTCCAGTCATGCAGCACGTTCTATGAGCGAACTTTCGTAAATTATAATATTAAGAAATGTTGAATCGTTTCGAAATTCGAGCTTTTTGAGTGAAAAGAAATTGTCAGCTATTCGTCGGTGATATGAAAAACGCTTGGAGCCATTGCAATAGCTTCATTTTTTACAAAAATTCCTATTCTACATAAATTCTTGTTCACTATCACTGTATTCATATATTTATTCATGATTGTCTTTGAATGTGCTCAACGTTTTGGCACACATCAACAAATAAAATAATAGGTACATACATTTAGAGGTTTTAAAATTTAGAGGTTGCAATAATGTAGTATACACCCAGACTCATGGAATCTTGTCACTCTTATCTGTCCTGAGGGGTGTGTCCCATCACCAGGCCACTATGTATAAAAAAGTCCAGTCATGCAGCATGACCCCATGAGCGAATTTTTGAAGAAATCTTCGACATTTCAGTCGCCATTGATCGTGTTGAGAAATTTTAGTTTATGATTTTGATAGACAAACATGGAATCAAATTATTAACAATGTTAACTCATCAGTTGTGATTACATTTTTTTTTTTTTTAAAGCACCTACTACCTACGTTTTAAACAGTATGGTTCTAAAATTGGTTATACAGGGATACTTCCATAAGAGTAGTTCAATCTGATTTGGACAATGTTTCATGCAAATATTACCGATTTTTACAACTAGCGAACGGCATTATTTCGATTTTTGACTGATTTTTCAACTTTGAAATTTTTGAAAACTTGATATATATTCTTATAGGAAATTTTACGCTGATTCCGAATATACCACATGTTAGTATGCTGAAAAAATTATTTCGCACAACAAATCGCAAAAAACAGGCTATTTTGAAATGTTTGACTACATTTTTGAAAATTTCAACCCGAAGATGTAATCCGATCATGCTGGCCAACGAACTTGAACTTTCGTTTTGTGTCCTTAACATTCTAAAATTTGTTTGAAGTTTCTAGCACAATTCTACGGACAGTTATCGTCTGGAATGACACATACATACATATATATATACATACATACATACATAAAAAAATGCGTTAAACTTCAGAATATGATTCAGAACAGCCTGAAATGGATTTCTGCATAAAATGTTTTCAAAAATTCACATTCTACAAATTTTGAGGCTAGAGCAATAGCTTAATTTTCTTCAAAAATTCTCTAAAAGCCAGGAGGGCCGATCAAATACACCATTCTCAACTAAGAGTTCAACTTAGCTGTTTCAAGAGGTCATCCCATCGAATTTCGTCTAAGTGCATTAACCCTGGATGTGAGGATGACATTAACCTTGTACTCAACCTTAAGCAAACTCTGCTTTGTACGTTGCAAAAAAATCAGTAGCTATTAATGATACAATCATGTTGGAATTTATACCTACAAGAAGATCAAAATTTCATCCCCCAACTATCATCCAAATTTGAGCGAGATCGGACGACTAGGGCGTGAGAAAATGATGCTTGGTAGAATTAACGTTTGCGCATGCGCAGAGTGAAGTATTGAGTCAAGAACGATGAAACTGATAGGGGACCGTCTACCCCCTAGCCCGCACATCCCCTGAAAATTTCATCCAAATCGGATGAAAACTGTGGAAAATAAGCTTGTTAAGAGGATTTGGGGACAAACGACACACACAGACAGACACACATACAGACAGACAGACATACACGGAACCAAAGTGGTTCAGAATGGTCTAAAACGTAAAATGAAAGTGGAAATTTTGATTTTGAAGACCAAAAAGTTTTTTTTCTCAAGAATGTCAGTACAATGCTCCTGCAACCTTTAGGTAGACTTGGAAGGAATAATATCACTATATGATTCAGCGTGAAAAAAATGCTTGGAAAATTGACGTTGGAGCCTAAACCCACCGTCATACCGTGGTCCTCCAAAACTAGTTTTGAACGAGACACCAAAATGAAATGGATCTAGTTCAACTTTTCCCAGGAGCTAGGGGAAGGTACACGGATTTAGGGGTGGAAAACACTAGGGGTGAATTCGTGATGCGCTCCAATTGTAAAGATTTAACCCTTCACCTTCGAGGGCACTTCCCAGGTCTTGACCCTATTTGATGCGACCCTGACCCTTCTTAATGCCCAAAAAGGTGGACGAAAACCGGTCCTGGACATGTCCTTCCTGAATTGGCAGCTATGAAGAAAAGGGGTTGCGCGGTGCACCTGATTTTCTAACGTCCGGCTAATGTTCTATCCCTACCGTTTCTTAGGAAGGTTATTTCTTTTCGGGCCTACATGTCTTCTTCGTGGACAGTTTGATACACATTATTCCTTCATTGTGCTCGTAAAATACGTTAGGACTTTGAAACAGACCAACGCCATTCACACACATCTGCTGCAAAACAAGCTTCTAGCGAATTTTCTAAATCGTAATATCTACCTACTTACTCTCTTTAATGCTTTCAATATATTTATCAAAAAATTAAATGTAAGAGATAATATGCCTTCTTCATGGACAGGTTGATACACATTATTCCTTCAAGGTGCTCGTAAAATATACGTTAGGAACGCCATTAAAACACATCTACTGCAAAAGCTTTCTACTATCTACCTAGCGAATATTGAAAGCCTGGTAATTTTTTCAAAATTACCTGTATGAGATAAATATGCCTTCGTGGACAGTTTGATAAACATTATTCCTTCATTGTGCTCGCCTTCTACTCGAATATGTTTCAAACCAGTTATAATAAATATCTTGCAAAAACATGTTGCAACACTTCCAGAATTTTCTTGAATTTATTGTAAACTACCGTTTCTGTTCTTTTTTTTCTTACATGTCTTCTTCGTGGACAGGTTGATACACATTATTCCTTCATTGTGCTCGTAAAATACGTTAGGACTTTGAAACAGACCAACGCCATTCACACACATCTGCTGCAAAACAAGCTTCTAGCGAAATTTGATAAATCGTACTATCTTACCTACCTACCCTCTGCAATGCTTTCAAAATATTAAAAGCCTGGTAATTTCTGAAAATTACCTGCATGAGATAATATGTCTTCTTTGTGGACAGTTTGATACACATTATTCCTTCATTGTGCTCACCTTAAGGGTTACTCGAATACGTTGAAACTGCACATCATTTCAACGTCTTTCCTATAAATCTTGCAAAAACATGTTGCATGCCTTACACCTCGTTAATTTTCTTGAATTTATTGTAAACTACCGTTTCTAAGGAAGGTTCTTTCTTTCTGGGCTTACATATGTCTTCTTCATGGACAGATTGATACGCATTATTCATTCATTGTGCTCGTAAAATACGTTAGGACTTTGAAACAGACCAACGCCATTCAAAAACATCTGCTGCAAAACTAGCTTCTAGCGAATGTTCTTGAAAAATCGTACTATTTACCTATCTACTCTCTGCAATGCTTTCAAAATATTAAAAGCCTGGTAATTTTTGAAAATTACCTGTATGAGATAAAATGCCTTCTTCATGGACAGTTTGATACACATTATTCCTTCATTGTGCTCGCCTTAAGGGTTAGTCGAATATGTTGACATTGCAAACCAGTTCAACGTCTTTCATAAATATCTTGCAAAAACATGTTGCATGCCTTACACCGCGCGAATTTTCTTGAATTTATTGTAAACTACCGTTTCTATGAAAGGTTCTTTCTTTCTGCGCTTACATGAATGTCTTCTTCGTGGACAGTTTGATACACATTATTCCTTCATTGTGCTCGTAAAATACGTTAGGACTTTGAAACAGACCAACGCCATTCAAAAACATCTGCTGCAAAACTAGCTTCTAGCGAATGTTCTTGAAAAATCGTACTATTTACCTATCTACTCTCTGCAATGCTTTCAAAATATTGAAAGCCTGGTAATTTTTGAAAATTACCTGTAAGAGATAATATGCCTTCTTCATGGACAGGTTGATACACATTATTCCTTCATTGTGCTCGCCGTTAAAGGTTAGTCGAATATGTTGAAATTGATTATTGAAATCCAGTTTAACATTCATAAATATCTTGGAAAAACATGTATGCATGCCTTCATTTCAGACGATAATTCTCATTAGGATTAAGATAATAATCCCGTTCTGATTACGAAATAAGCCATTAATTTCAATCATTTCTTCCTGTCCGAGGAAGTCTCCTAATCAAATTTCAACTTCCAAGGGTGAACTGGTGAGCCTCCAAAACTATTCCAGTAATTTAATCAGAAGTCTCGCTTCTTATGAGCAATTTGAAGAGAAAAACATTTCTCAAATGTTCTTGCTCCAGTCTTGTGTTCACGTATACTGCACTGGAATTGTAAGAAATGAACATATTTCTGTTTCTGGCGTTTCGTCCACTCGCAATTTCAATATCTCACGTATACTCTTCCAAACGATTAATACAGAGTTCTACAGAAGAAATGCATACATTAAAGTATTGAGATTTTTGTTTGACAATGGCATTAATATTTTTCAGTTTAAAAGTCTATTATCATTTAAAAGGAAGATGGTTGATTTCTTATAGTGTAGGAGTTTTTTCTGGGTGATTATGTTTCTTTTTTCTAAATATATATTTCTGTGTGACCTTCTTTTCAGCATCATTTAGAGATTATAATGTAATTTATTAATTTTCATTGGCAATTCTTTCACTATTTCTACTTTTAGCGAATTTTTGAAGAAAAATAAGCTATTGCTCTCGCCTCAAAATTTGTAGAATGCGAATTTTTGAAAACATTTTATGCAGAAATCCGTTTCAGGCTATTCTGAATCATATTCTGAAGTTTAACGCATTTTTTAATGTATGTATGCATGTATGTATGTAGGTATGTATGTATGTGTCATTCCAGACGATAACTGTCCATAGAATTGTGCTAGAAACTTCAAACAAATTTTAAAATGTTAAGGACACAAAACTAAAGTTCAAGTTCGTTGGCCAGCATGATCGGATTACATCTTTGGGTTGAAATTTTCAAAAATGTAGTCAACAATTTCAAAATAGCCTGTTTTTTGCGATTTGTTGTGCGAAATAATTTTTTCAGCATTCTAACATGTGGTATATTCGGAATCAGCGTAAAATTTCCTATAAGAATCTTTAGCACATTTACGTGACGATGCCCAGGGTCCGGATCAGCTGAGTGGCTCTTAGAGCTTGCATACGAGTCTGCAGGGGGGTAGGTGATGTATGTATCAAGTTTTCAACAATTTCAAAGTTGAAAAATCAGTCAAAAATCGAAATAATGCCGTTCGCTAGTTGTAAAAATCGGTAATATTTCTCTACACGATCAATAGCGACTGAAATGTCGAAGATTTCTTCAAAAATTCTCTCATGGGGGTCATGCTGCATGACTGGACTTTTTAACGTTACTTTGACAACGATTCTTTGATATAATTTATTATTGAACTCCACTGAGGAACACAAGTTTTTTAACTTATTCCTTGGTGGGCAACGGTACTAAAATTTAATTTATTCATCTGCATGAACTACGGAATCTGACAGTTAAATACTTTTTATTTTATCACGCATATGAATTTTTAATAATGTAAAACATATAAGTGTTGTTAAAGCGGGACATGAAAAAGTTACTAAGCGTAAACTTTTTTTATTTTTAGGACAGAAACAAACTTCCAGCGAGAAAGTTGTAGCTAATTAGTTGATCTACAACTTTTATTCCAAAAATTATTTTATAAAGTGTTTTGGTTTTCCCATAATCCGTCTCGAAAGAAGCTGGACAATGTTCGCCGCGCCAAAACCAAGTCGCGCGCCGCGCTGCCGTTCGACCCAATGATGCTGTGTTACAACGTCAATCTAGTTCTAAGAGAAAATACAAAAAGTTTCACAACTTGTTGTATATTTAGATTCTCTTAGTCCATTGCAGAAATTGGTTTTCGTTTTTTTTTTTTTGAAACGGTTTATTTTTTTATTTGGATAAATATTTCATTTATATTTATTGGTATAATTAACAGTAACTAAACGGTATTGTAGAATGCAAGACCCATGTTAATTTAAATTGAATTTCCGACTTGATTTCCGAATTTAAAGACGTATTATATCCTTTTCTCAAAGGTATTGGAACGGGGAATTATCGTTTTGTATGAGTGGGGACCCTATCTGCCACGCAATCTTTGGACTTCTTTGAATAAAAAAGTATTTTTCTTGTGCGGTATTAATGTATCAAGATAATTGTATGATGTTGGCCCATTAGTTAACATTCTTGCCTAGAAATCCAACATTTTTAAGCGAACGTCAATGTTTAAGTTCTAAGATTCAAATTTTTTACTTTAATTTAAGACAAAAATACCGCTCATAAATAATTCTTTTTAGTCTGAAAATATCTAAACATTACTGTTGTACACCAACAAAAAGCCTACTGGGTCGAAAATAAATGTTCATGTCTAGAAATCTAAGAAATATAGCGAGCGATGAGGTTTTTTTAACGAAACTCTCAACTAACTATTCTTTTTACAGCAAACCCCCTGGTTAAAAGTAGTTAATTTTAGTATCAAAAGTTCGAGAATCTATTCAGAAATATGGATCAGAAGGCCATTCAGTAAAAAAAAAATTTCCCTTGCTGCAAATCTAGTTCGAGTGACCGGGCGTCGCGTTTTTCCCTATCTCGCCCATGCTAAGCGCTGCCGCGCTAGCCCACCATTTGAGACGCGACGTTGAACGCAGCCGGACCGAAACTCGGTCACCGCAACTCATGGGCGCGAGCAGTCCAGTAGTTGTAAGTCTTTGGACGTTCCAAACCCTACGCGAGCACCTCCCACCCTACTGCCTTTTCCCCTCCGTTTGTTCCCCGCTGGGTTACAAAACAGCTGAGCCGTCTTATCACTTGAAGGGTCACGGGAAAAAATGATCGGAGTCAATTTTTGGTCCGAAATGAGATGATGGTGGCATCTTTCAAGTCTTGGAGAAACGAATCGAAGCATGTATCGCTTCGGGAAAGATTGATAAAGGTTATCGTCAAAATATAGAGGGAAAGATTTTAGGAGTCGCAAAACAACGATCAGAGTCCATGCGCTGACGTCTAAAAAGGATCAGAGTCCTAAAAACCCTCAATCGTAGATGAAGTTTAACGTGAAAGAAAGATCAAGGTCCAGCTGTTCTCGTGAAAAAAATCAGTTTCTCCCATTCTCTTCACATTTTGTAAAACGTTTTGAATTTGGTTTCTTCATTAAAATGTGTTTTTTCAATGGAATGATTATTTGAGGTAACGTTGTACAGCAGAATGGGCACTTTGTTTGATTTGAATGGGCAGGTTTGTGAAGAAATGACTTTGATCGTTATTTCCCGCGATCCTTCACTTATCTTTGTTTAGGTTCTATTTAGATTACAGTACTTTGACATGCGTGTTTAGTTTATTATGTACTTTTATTATATGTTCCTCCGCATGTATGTTCCTCCGTTTCAACATACTATTTTGTTACCATTGCACATACCAAAGGAAGAGGAAATTCAATCTTCGCCGGCACTTAGAATCTTGGCATAGTTCGGACAAAGTTAACTCGCCAAACAATGAATTTTTCATGTTCAGGAAAATTTCTTTAGTTTTATTGCTCGTTTACTGTGATTTTACTTGTCTCTTTTCTAAGTCACTCTCTCTTCTAAGTCAGTCTCTAACACACGGAAAATGAGTGGTGGTAATTTATTGTTCCTCATACATAATAAAATAAAAGCTTTATTGTTCTATTAATTTGTCATTTTGCATCAATTTTATTTTCCCTACTCCATTTGAAATATGTGTTCAGATTCAATGAATCAAAAGGTTGAAGATAGCAATAAATTTTATAGTTAAAAATGTTAACGTAAAAAGTTGCTCTATTTTCAAAGTTTATGAAGTCGAGAAATGGCAAAAAATTCGTTAAACAAATTTTCTTTTATAATTTAATGGAGAACTTTCATGTGTTAGAATTTCACACTTTTGACCCCAGATTCGGATTCAGCACACTTGAAAACCATCTACTACTAATTTGCAGTCAAAATACTGTTTAGTCTGGCCAATAAACGGATGATTAGATCACGCAAGTAGTAATGCAAGAGAGCTGAATGTTCAGGTGAGGGCCGTGACGTCATCGTGCAAATGAATTACAAGAGCCGTATTACTGGTCTGATACCCACCATACAGCTACTTTTTGGAAAGCTCTCGTTAAGATCTGTCTATTAAGCAAAACAAAATAAATAAATAAATAAAATAACCATGCAAATTCCGCATTGTTATTATTTATTTTCATTTTATTTTCGTTTGAAATTGATAAACGATCCGCTCGGAGCTCTACTATCGCTCAGAAACTTCATGAGCAGTTGTTTCATGGAACATAAGGTTTTTAAGATTTAACACGAAAGCAGCTATTCCTGCACCACGTATCAGGTTGGAAGCATCCAAGAGAGAGGTGATGTCGTAAAAGATCCCCATAGTACTGGACATGCCCCGAAAGCCCTAAGAGATCCCAGTAATTTCAATAGGGCCAAATATAAGCAAATTTTGTTTACTTGGCTGATTACTGAAGGACACGTTAAATGTTCAACTTATTTAGAAAATGTGTATACGTGAAGTTATTTAGGAAAGTCAAATCTACCTCTGGGGGGGGGGGGGGGCACCTAAATTCCTTATAGGGTGTAGTTCGTTATCCGCCCCCATTTTGTTCTCTCTTTTGCAAGCACACCCGACCACCTTTTTCAATTTTTGAGGAGTGTTCCGTAAACTAGATTTCATCTTCTTGAGCACAATCGTGACGAATTATAATTTTTGATTGGTTAAGATTGGGAAATTAGGTGTTGAAAAAAGTGGGGGCGGATACCGAACTATTTCTCTAGTGAAAAAGGTCGGTATGCGCCCCCGCATAGTTAGTAATGGAAAACACAATATTTTTGGTTTAAATAATTAATTTATTAATATGAATATTACTTCTGACACATATTGTGGTGTTGTATTATTCTACGGTTGGGTCATACAAATTCTTGATGCAGTCCAAAAAATGCTCAAATGGATCTATGCCCATTGACTTCACACATCTCCTCCACAAAAATTCGCACAAGTGTGAATGAAGACTGGTGATGTTTCCTCCAGCATTGATATTTCGTTTAACCGCACGCCACGTCGACTCGATGTTTTGCGTGTGAGCCAGCGTTGATGGGTCCATGAAATGAAGGGAGTGATTCACCGTTTGATGTGAAAACTGCAAAGTTGAGAGACGACTATATGCTCGCCACTCATCGCTCATTATTGTTGTGCCTGACTGTTGTGTATTTATGAGCATCGCATCTCAACCTCTTAACTTTCGATCAAAGTTATTCTCTGCCTCACCAATTATCTCTCCCAAGAAAACGTCCCAGACCGAATCAATGCAATTCAGTCGTGGGGGCGGTTATCGAACTTTTTCTCTAGAGAAATAGATCGGTATACGCCCCCACTTTTTTCAATGTCTAGTTTCATTGCTTGGAGTATTTGAAAACATAAGTGCGGTATATTATTCATACAGTACATGAAATCTAGTTTACGGAACACTCCTCAAAAATTGAAAAAGGTGGTCGGGTGTGCTTGCAAAAGAGAGAACAAAATGGGGGCGGATAACGAACTACACCCAAATCTAGTCCATCTGCGTATATTGATTTATTAATTTTAGTGAGTAATTGATTTATTATTATTGAGCGATATTGATTTATTCACGCGTGTTGTTAATTTACCTAACAGGTAAAGAATTAATTTATTTTATGCTTATTGAAGTTTAATTTTTTAAGTTCAATAGTTGTTACTTTTGAAATGAGTTAGGGTAGAGGCACCAGCAGTAGCCACCCTTAAGCAGCCCAGTTTCGGTATTTACAACGTAATTTCTTCATTTCTCCGTTCTTTCTTCAATCCCGTGTTTTTCCTCTCCCCCAATGTCTGCTCTATCGAATGGATATTTTTAAAAATCGAATGCGTTGATTAGTTTTACGAAAATCGAAGAAAAGTAAACCAAGATCTGTCGCTTGTAGTAGCCACCAAAATCTTTAGTAGTAGCCACTGTAAGAGACCAGAAGTTGCCACCCCCTGGCTACTACTGGAAATACTCATTTTTCAGGAAAACTAATTATATCACTGTGATACTGATAAAAATCTAGCTTATTTTTATGTTGAATATGAAAAAACACGAAAACTCAGTAGTGGCCACGTCATGGCTACTACAGAAATTCGCTAGGTTTTCATGAACTGGTAGTAGCCACCAAAATCTTTATTAGTAGCCACTGTTAGGGACCAGCAGTAGCCACCTCCTGGCTACTACTGGAACCTCTAATTTTTCAGGAAAACTAATTATATCACTGTGAGCCTGATGAAAATCTAGCTTATTTTCATGTTTAATGTGAAAAAACACGAAAACTCAGTAGTGGCCACATCATGGCTACTACAGAAATTCGCAAGGTTTTCAAGAACTGGTAGTAGCCACCCCACAAATATGACCCTAATTGTCTAAAATCCTACGTGAAACAACTTGAAATACATCAAGAAATCACCAAGGAACGTGAATAAAACGAATCTATCTCAAAAAGTCCTGGAATGAAGTGAAATATTGAGGTAAACAAGGACTACGTCCTTAATCAAAACCGTTGGCAAGGAGCTCATCTGATCAACTGGCAGTCCATCTGGGTTATAAGGCGTGTTGCTAATCACACTGGTTTCTTAATTATGGCGAGAACGGTTGGAATGCGCAGCTGACACCTCCTGCTTTAAAATGGTGCTAATGTCGAATGTCTTGATGGTGCCAAATCCTTATTTTTCAAATCTAAAGTTCATGGATGCTGCTACTACTGGCAGGGGTGGCTACTATCGGTGCCTCCACCCTAGTGTTTTTTTTTTTTTTTTTTTTTTTTTTTTTTGTAATACGATCGCAAGTGGCTCTATCCATCCACAACGCAAGGCATGTGCCTTAAAGTGGATGGGTAATTTCCATTGTACTTTGAGATTATCAGCAATGTACTTATGTATTGAAAATGGTAATGTACCTATGGAAATACACTCTTATTGAATTGAAATTGAATTGAATAAGGTCCGAATCCGTTAAAAAACGTATTTCTCAAAAAATGGCAGATTGTTTTGCACAAGGCGGTCTTCACATCATCTTGAATCTAATACATTCTTTGAACCTGAACCTGTAAACTGAAAAAATGAAATGAAATGAAAAAATACTTTATTCCTCATAGAGCAAAACAAAACATTAGAAAAGAAAATGTACATTAATAGACCTGATTAGATTATATTAAAAATTAAATAACAAAATGTCAACTTTGGAACATGCCCCACTCCATCAAACATAGTTCGGTGTTGAGTGGGGGAGTTGATTAGACCAACGAATCGTGTTGCATCTTAATATTTATTTTAGTTATTATTTACATGTGATTTTAAATGAGTTAAGTTATTGATTAATTTTGATTTAATACATATAGATTGTTAGCGAATTTTCTCAGAAAATAAAGCTATTGCAATGGCTCCAAAAATTTTAAAATCAAAATTTTCAAAAATTTTCTTCATCGAAATCTGTTTTGAGGCATTCTGAAATGATTCCTGGATTTTAACGCTTTTTTATATGTATATATATATATATGTATATATATATGTATGTGTCATTCCAGACGATAACTCTCGATAGAATTGAGATAAAAACTTCGTTCTTTCGCCAAAAAATCAAGCATTTTCAAAAGAAAGGATGAGTTCGTTGGACAACACTTTTTGAGCACATTAAATTGGTCAAATTTCGAAAAATGTACTTGGAAAATCACTAAAAAAGGCAAAAAAAAACCGCTAAAAATTAACAAATTTCTATTTTTTAGCAGAAGGCTACTCGAAAAAAATTAATCGAACATGAACTAGGACATTTAAAAATTCAAGCACAAAATTGTACTGAAAAAATGTACTTAAATTTCATTAAAATAAGCTAAAAATCAATAGGAACACTTGAAAAATTGTAAAAATCCACAAAATCGTTTTTTCATTGAAATATTACTGACAAAAAGTTAGTGTGCTATAAAATGTATAATAAAATTTTTATTTGTCCCCAAAGTGCTCAAATTTCAACAGAATTTAACATAAATGTACCTAATACGACCATTTATGAAAATTCGCTCATACGATCATGCTGCATGACTGGAACTTTTTTTTATTATTATCTACTACTATTTTAGTGGGCACACTTATGCTCTATAAATACTGTTAAAATAGCATTCTACATTGAAGATGTCCTTGCTCAATCAGCCGTGTAAATAAGTGTTTTTTTTTTTATACTGATCTAGAATAGTTCAAGGGCTGTTGGAGTTCAGGAGTGGTGTTTCGGAGCAAAAGTGGAAGGCTATAAAATATGTGGCGATTTGTGCTTATCAATCGTGTTGTAATGCTGGGAATAACAAGTTATTAGGACGAGTAGAAGGGTCACTGAATAAGTGTGCTGAAGTTTTGGTATCTGAAAATAATCTACAGGAGTTATAAAAAAGTGGAGGTGGAGGATCGCCTTCCATTCGTCCGGAACCCGTCAAAGAGGATGCGCTGGCGACCGCAGGAAGTTCTCGTCTTCGAGGAAGCTGAACTTCTGTGTTCTCGTTTCCTCCTGGAGGACACAAACTCGGCCAACATCCTCCGAGATCGGACGCCGGACGGCTCCGAGCGGATCGCAGCCGCTGCACAGAGGCCTGTGTGGCCGAATGCGAATCTGACTTGACACATTTATTCCAGTCAAAAACTTCGAATTAACCAAATACGAATTAAAGAAGTTATTAATAAAATTATACCTAATAAATTATATTTTAATAAACTACAGTACGAAGTAAAGTACATAAAGTAACATTGAATACTGTATTGACCAACAGAATATTGAACAATAAATATAAAGATACCTGGAATGGTACTGTATTTAACTGCAACCATAAAAACCAATCTATTGTTTTCCAAAAAAGGATGATATTTTGGCCTGTTTCCTTGAATTAAGTCTCTCGGCCATTATAAAAGTTTCCAACGCATTCAAAGAGTTGAAGTATCACAGAGTTGAAGAGTCAAAGAGTTGAAGTATCACATACATTAATTCGGCTTAAAAATAAAAATAAAAAAACTCGGCGCTCCGCGCCTCGCCAGGGGGCAAGCCCCCTGGACCCCCGGTTACCTATATTTACATACTTCGGACGAAATTATTGAAACACAGAATGTGTTTGCGTTGTCGCGCAACCAAGTGACAACCAAACAAGCGTCATTGTTTACTATTCATTTATAACATCAATTTATATAGTTATAGTATGAAACTACGAAAATTGCGTTGTTAAAAAATCAAGAGCGATTTATCAAGTAAATGTCCTAAAGAGGCTACATACGAAATTACAGCTTCCTAGAGTGTAAAGTATAGAAATTAGCTTTAAAAGCCACTCATCTGATCCGGACCCTGGACATCGTCAAGTAAATGTCCTAAAGAGGCTACATACGAAATTACAGCTTCCTAGAGTGTAAACCATAGAAATTAGCTTTAAGAGCCACACATCTGATCCGGACCCTGAGCATCGTCAAGTAAATGTCCTAAAGAGGCTACATACGAAATTACAGCTTCCTAGAGTGTAAAGCATAGAAATTAGATTTAAGAGCCACACATCTGATCCGGACCCTGAGCATCGTCAAGTAAATGTCCTAAAGAGGCTACAAACGAAATTACAGCTTCCTAGAGTGTAAAGTATAGAAATTACCTATTCAAATTATTTAACCTGGCCGGGATTTCAACCCACAACCTTCGTCTCATGAAAAAAAAAAAAAAAAAAAGAAAAAAAAAAATTTAGGCCTGGCCGGGATTGGAACCCACGACCTTCAGTCTCACGAGAGAAAAAAACAATTTTTTATTTTCAGGCCTGGCCGGGATTCGAACCCACGACCTTCGTCTCACGAGAAAAAAATAAAATAAAAATTTTTCAGGCCTGGCTGGGATTCGAACCCACGACCTCTCGCTTCCCGTCACACATTTCGTTCCCATCCCGCGTTCCATTTTCGGCTAGTCAGTCCATGGCTAAAACACATTCTGTGTTAAAAAGTCTAAGTTCTTGTACGTGATTCATGGCGTCAGCTGCACTCGGCACCGGTACTTCTTCTGTTGATGATCCAGCGATCTCGTCTCCCGAACCGTCTCAGTTATCAGACTGTGCGATGGCACTGACTTGCATGCATTTGGTCTTACGCAAACCTTTTGCCGAATATCGTTACTAAAACGTGTTTCCCGATAAATTTACAATTGTTTTGAGTCGCAGCTTACAATTTATACCTTAATTAGCACGCCGCGAATTCGAATTATCGAAAATAAAATTCGAATTATCCACGATTTGTTAGCATTGTTTAAATACAACATGCTAAGGACCAAGAGAAACATTCGAATTAAAGAAGATTTCAAATTATAGAAGTTCGAATTATCCAGGTTCCACTGTACTAGACTTTTATTAGACTTTTTTATTATTAGACTTTTAATGTTATTTTATAATAGGCTATTTATCTGCGTAGAAGAGCTATCAAATAAAGATAATAGATCTCCATCTATTTTTACAGGAAAATTTCCAAAATATAACAGAAATAAGAAACAACGACCACTTAAAACCTTTACATCATACAAAAAAGATTAAGAACACAAATCTTCAGGACCCGTTAAAATTAAGATTCGTTTATTCACACCCTAGTCCTTCGATATCACTCAAATTTGGATGATAGTGAGGAAAAGACGATTTGATCATCCCACAACAATTTCAACATGATTGTATCATTAATAGCTCCTGTGCATGCGCCAATGTAGAATACTTATAATGACCTTAATTTCTATAGTTTTCATCCGATTTTGATGAAATTGTCAGCGAATGCGAATGATATTTTGTAAATGGTCTCGTACCTATTTCATTGTTCTTAACTCATCAGTTCATTCTGCGCATGCGCAAGCGTAAATTCCATTATGCTCCATTTTTTCACAATCTAGTCGTTCGATTTTGCTTAAATTTGGATGATAGTTGGAAGAAGATAACTTGATTACCTCATATCAATTTCAACACGATTGTATCATTATTAGCTTCTGCACATGCGCCTATGTGAAATCCTTGTAACGACCTTAATTTCCACTGTTTTCATCCGATTTCGATGAAATTGTCAGAGAATGCGCGGGTTAGGTTGTAGACGGTCCCCTATCAGTTTCATTGTTGCCAAATCAATACTCCATTCTGCGCATGCGCAAACGTAAATTCCATTATGCTTCATTTTTTCACGCCCTAGTCTTCCGATGTTCGTCAAATTTGGATGATGATTTGGGGGATGACGATTTGATCATCCCATATCAATTTCAACATGATTGCATCATTAATAGCTACTGCGCATGCGCCTATGTGAAATCCTTGTAACGACCTTAATTTCCACTGTTTTCATCCGATTTCGATAAAATTGTCAGATAACCCGCGTGCAGGTTGTAGATGGTCCCCTATCAGTTTCATTGTTGCCAAATCAATACTTCATTCTGCGCATGCGCCAACGTAAATTCCTTCATTTTCCATCGTTTCACTCTCTAGTCGTTTGATTTCGCTTGAATTTGGATGATAGATGGAAGAAGATGACTTGATTACCCCATATCAATTTCAATATGATTTTATTATTAATAGGTACTGCGCATGCGCCACTGTGAAATACTTGTAACTACCTAATTTCCACAGTTTTTATCAGATTTTGATGAAATTGTCAGTAAATGCGCGGTTTAGCTTGTAGATGGTGCCGTGCCTATTTCATTGTTCTCAACTCATCAGTTCATTCTACGCATGCGCAACCGTTAATTACATCGAGTATCTTTCTTGTTTCTTAATTGTCCAATTATGACATTTCACGCTACTTCTTGATTTACTCTTTTACGCTATGGAAATTTTCAAGATCATTTAGAACTTTTCAATGATCTATAGGTAACCTATTATGTTGATCTGTGAATAAAAACGTCTACCAAGTTGTGTGGGCAGTTTAGCTTCCTTCCTTATTGTAAAATAGACGTATAGAATTAGTTGTAGAAGTGAAGTCAAGAATAGAATAGAATAAAGCTTTATTCTTGGCATAAAACAGGCAAGCCTAATTACAATCGGGCACACGTCAGACAATTGTACAATAACAAAGTTTTAACAATAATAATAAAAATAGAAAAGATAAAAATTAAAAAAATATATATATATTGGACTACAAACATTTGAGCCATTGGTCCAACAAGGTAGAGCGGCATAAAGATTTGAACTCGCCAGAAGAGCTGGGAAAGATGTCGATTTTCGGGTTTAAACTCTCAACTAAATTGTATGACAAAACGGATCTATGACTCAACATTGCTGAATGAGCAGTACGCCTAAATGGAACATGGAAAAGGTTGCTCTGTCTAGAATGAAAAGACGGTACCCTAATAGAAAAATTGGCTAACAGTTCAGGGCAATTTATAGCACCGGAGAAGACTATGTATAAGAAAGATAAATCGAGCCATTGACGGCGCACAGACAGAGGAAGTACGTCGAATCTCTTACATAGGTCTGAATAATTGGCTCTTGGGTTATATACATGAGATAAACGGTAATCGAGGTATTTCAGGAAACGCTTTTGAATAGTTTCAAGCGAACTGATGTACCTGGAGTGGGATGGTGACCAGATCTCCGACCCAAACTCCAAATGCGGCCGAACGAGGGTGACTTCATGATGTCAACATTCTTGAGCTGCCGACAATTCCTGATCATCATACCAAGCATTCTGTTAGCTTTGGACGTTGCTAGCTGCAAATGGCTCCGAAAGATAAGTTGACTATCAATTAAGACACCCAGGTCACGGAGCTCCATAACTCTATTCAGGAGAAAAACATCAATATTATAGTGAAAAGTTCATTAGTCAATTCAATATTATTATAGTCATTATTATAGTAATATTCAATATTATAGTCAAGTTCATTAGTTGAAGATTAGTTAAACGAGTCGAAATGAGTGATAAGTCGACGTTATAAGAAATTATCAGCTAATCCTCGGGTTAGGTTGTAGTTGGTCCCGTACCTATTGTTCTCAACTCATCAGTTCATTCTGCGCATGCGCAACCGTGAATTACATCGATTATCTTTTTTGTTCCTTAATGGGGAACTTTAATGTCTTCGAATATCACAGTTTTGACCTCAGATTTGGATTCAGCGCACTAGAACCCCCCCCCCCCCCCCCCCCCCCCCCCCCCCCCCCCCCCCCCCCCCCCCCACCTAACAAATTTTCAGCTCAAAATACCATTTAGTTGTGCAAATAAAATGCGCGGGAAGATTACGCGTGGCGTAGTAGTGCTGTTGTGCTGTAGTGCTGTTGTAGTAGTCCAGACCTGTATTACCAGTCAGATACCAATAATATAGCACCTTCTTGGAAAGCTCTCGTTTAGATCTTCCTAAAGAGCAAATAAACAAGCTTCATGACACACCCAACTTGGCAGACGTTTATGATAATTGGCAGAAATCCAATAAATTCTGGAACTGGCACATATAGGTGCTGATACCGTTAAGTTTTCAACGGTTACTACTTCCATTATGAAAATGTTAGGTAGGAAGGTAGGAAGGGTATTTACTACCCTTGACCTTGTCCCCTTACTACGCGTAGAAATGACCTGATTAATTCCTTCCTTAAAAAAAATTAGCTTGACCCCTTTTTTAGGGTCAGCGCTAGGGCGCCACAATGGTCCTGAATTCAATAGGGGAGATGCGGGGTCAGGTGGGAGATGGAATTCATGTTGGAGGAAGTTAAAACGTCTGAAGGGAGGCTTCACACTACTTTCCAGAGTTGGGCAGTAACAGGCCGTAATGTCGTTCACATAGCTTCTAGGTAGTATTGGTTGTCGCGGAACAGTTACCATGTTGCTTCCAGTGAGACCTGGTGTCGGTGTATTCAGGGTCCCTTTCTTCGGCCGGGCTCGTTTGAGCGAGGAGGAGGTAAAGGACTTGTTGAACGGAGGAAATTGGTTCCCGTTGGCAAAATATGGAAGTGTGGCTGCAAAGTACAGGAGGATATTGATTGAAGATTTCAATTGGTGAAGCATTTTGGAAGAAAAATATTTAAAAATAGATTTAAAAATAAAAAAAGGACAATTAAATCCTAGGCAGAAATGATCAAAAAATCGTAAATTTATACCCCCGGCAGACAGACTTATAGTCTATAGCTGTATGCATGTTGTTATATATAATGTTAATATGTATTTTTCCTGTATTATTTAATAAACATGTCATTCATTCATTCATTCCATGTTGCTTCCACAGTAGTACCATACATAGGTAGTAAGGTAATTCAAGGGTTTCAGGTACAAAGGGCCTAAGTGCCATTTCCGACTTTTTCCCGATAATATTTTTTCCAAGTCCTATATACCATAGCAATTTTTCTAGAAAGGGCCATAGCACCGAACAATTTGAATCAACCGCCACAACGCAATGTTACCAGCGTTCTCTGCCCAAAATTTCCCATTTTGACATTTTATATCTTTACTTTGGCACATAAACGAAAAAAAGCGTTAAAAAAAAGCGTTACGGTTGGTTTTCTGATGATTTCCGCTTACAACCGAGTCGTTGCTAGGGAAATGGTACTTCGTCGTTTTTCATCCCACATAATTCGTTGACCATTCGTTCGAAAGCTCTCGATTTATCCAACCAATTTATGTTAACCACTGTGAAGTGCGTGGCCAACATTGTGAACATGATTGCAACTGCTTGTTAATTTCTGATGATTTCATTGAGCTGGTGTTTCGTGTGGTTAAATCATTTTAATAGGTAATTTCTATGCTTTACACTCTAGGAAGCTGTAATTTCTTATGTAGCCTCTTTAGGATATTTACTTGACGATGCCCAGGGTCCGGATCAGATGAGTGGCTCTTGAAGCTAATTTCTATGTTTTACACTCTAGGAAGCTGTAATTTCGTATGTAGTCTCTTTAGCACATTTACGTGACGATGCCCAGGGTCCGGATCAGCTGAGTGGCTCTTAAAGCTTGCATACGAGTCTGCAGGGGGGTAGGTGATGTAGCCTGGCTCGAATTCAATAAAGTACCCGCGGGTGTCGGAACAATGAGTCAACACGATCGCGAATTCAATTAAGTACCCACGGGTGGGCGGTTTCTCTTATGGCACATTTAATTGATCTGTACGCCCCGTCGTGCAATGCACGGGTGAGATCTGCCTAGTAATAAATACAATAAGAAAACACACATGAAAATGTCCCAATGTGTTGCAGAAAGTATGCAAGCATTTATTGCTCAATAGAAAGAGCTTTCTAAAAAGGTTCTATATGAGGGGTATCTGTTATGAACAAATTTTTGAAATTTTTTTATTTTATAATTTTCGGAGCTATTGCAATAGCTTCATAGATAGTTCGCACATAATAATACTCGTACGAATGCAGCAGAAAAGTTGAAGGATGCGGGAGCTCGGGGCTGATGCTAAGCCGCACACGCGTATTTTCGCCCACCTGCGTTATCTTCAGAGTCGACTTGTAACGTTCGAGTTTGGCCTCCCGTTCTCAACGGTTGCTCTCCAGGATGTCACCTGTACCCTCCGCTATCGGCCTGAGAAGCGATCGATAACGTAGTATCATTCCCGGGAGTTCCCACGTTGGTTCTACATTCTTATCCTCAATGATACTAACGCGTATGAAACTTGTGGAGAAATTTCGGCACTGATAATCTGAGATGGCGCGATCCAAAAAAACTTATATTAAAGTAAAGTCATATATAGCATTTTACAGATTTAATTCTAGTTATGGAGAGAAAAAAAAATCGTAAACAGCGATACAGAGCGACTAATGTAAAAGTTATCGCTTTCAAGGGCATGCAAACATAAGTGATTGTCAGCATTGCAAACAGAAGCGATTCTGACCATACAGTAGACATTGAATTGGCAAGGCGCTGAGGTCACGTAGGTAGGTAGTATGTGCATAATATGTACATAGCTACCTAGTTACCCACCTCATGTAGCCTACTACTTATAACTTTCCTTCTAATCAATCAGCTACTTTCTACGAGTATATCCACCCCTTCCGGTGGAGAGTTGAAATGAATTTGTAAAAGGTTTTAAATGAATTTGTAAAAGGTTGGAAAAAATCTATAAAAGGTTGAATTAAATCTGTAAATGCTATACACGAGTTGGCACATCAATGCACAACTCGGAAACTACGAAATGTTAGTCAATTATGTGCATCTGTCACCTAAAAATCGATTTTACTTCCGAGTTTACCTAAAGGTAGCGGAAGCATTGTTTTCACTTTCGGGACAAAAAAAAAAAAAAAAAAAAAGTTGGTCTCCGAAATCAAAATTTCCACTCGCAATTTACGTTCCAGACCATTCTGAACAACTTTGGTTCCAGGTCTGTTTGTCTGTGTGTACCTGTCGTGTGTCCGCAAATCTTTGTAATAAGCTTATTTTCCACAGTTTTTATCCTATTTGGATGACATTTTCAGGGAATGTGCAAACTAGAAGGCAGAGAGTTCTCTATCAGTTTCATCGATCTTGACTCAATACCCTAGTCGTTCGATCTCGCTCAGATTTGGATGAAAGTTGGAGGATGACAATTTGATCATAATATATCAATTTCAACATTATTGTATCATTAATAACTACTGCGCATGCGTCAATATTAAATCCTATTAACAAGCTTATTTTTCACAGTTTTCATCCGATCTAGATGAAGTTTTCAGGGAATGTGGGTGGTAGGGTTTAGACGATGCACTGTCAGTTTCATTGTTGCAAAACCACTACTCCACTCTGCGCATGCGCAAACGTTAATTCCATTATGCTCCATTTTTTTCACGACCTTGTCATCCGATCTCGCTCTAATTTGGATTATAGTCGATTTGATCATCCCATATCAATTTCAACATGCTTGTATAATCAATAGCTACGGCGCATGCGCCTATGTGAAATCCTTGTAACGACCTTAATTTCCACTGTTTTCATCCGATTTCGATGGAATTGTCAGAGAATGTTCGGGTTAGAGTGTATGAATGAATGAATGAGTTTTTATTCCTTTATGATATACAGCATTAATATAAAAGATAAAATGTCAAATTGATTAGTACTTCCATACAGAAAGAAAATGAACTTTCATAGTTGAATGATAAATATATACGTATATAGTACTATAGTATAAACTATCAATTATGAGGTTGAAGGGTATATGCATGCCTGTAAGCATAGCTTGTGGCGGCATGCATGAGCCAATTTCGTCTTTCGTCATGTGAGACTATAACAATATATATATAATATATATATATATATATATTATAGGGATTACTTTACTATTGCCAGTGAACAACCATATTTTATGGTATGATTTTATGGTATGACAATGCATCCAAGGTCAACTCGTGTTAAATACTAGGAAAGTGTGGATGTGTTACTTGATTTAATCAATTTCTCTACAGGGGCGTCTACAACTATGCAAATATATACAAATTCATTACGTATAATAGATTTTGTTTAATATGTAATTACAGATAGGTCTCCTGCGTAGAAGGAATTAAGTTGGGTGTGGCACATAGCTTCCTATCATGAATGCATAGATCATTGAAAGCTTTAAAAGATCTTGAAAAGTTCCATAGCGGAAAAGAGTAAATCAAGATGTAGCGTGAAACGTCATAACTGGTCAATTAAGAAACTAAATAAAATACCGTAGGTATGTATTTTACGTTTGCACATACACAGAGAAAAGTGATGATTTGGGAACGATGAAATTGTTACGGGACCATCTGCAGCCTAACCCGCACATTCCCTGAGAATTTCATCAAAATCGGATGAAATCTGTGGAACTTAAAGCTGTTGCAAGGATTTTACATTGGCGCTTGCGCAGTAGCTATTAATGATACAATCATGTTGAAATTAATATGGAATGATCAAATCATCATCCCCCAACTATCATCTAAATTTGAGCGAGATCGGTCGACTAGGGTGTGGGAAAGTGATGCTTGGTAGAATTTACGTTTGCGCGTGCGCAGAGTGAAGTATTGATTTGGCAACATTGAAACTGATAGGGGATCATCTACAACCTACATCAATACATTAGCAAATTGTCAAATCGTCATCCCCGAAGTACCATCCAAATTTGAGCGAAATCGGACGACTAGAGCCTGAGAAGCGATCGATAACGTAGTATCATCCCGGAGTTTCCACGTTGGTTCAAAATCCTTATCCTCCTCCAATGAAACTATCGCGTATGAAACTTGTGGAGAAATAGAGAATTTAAGGATTTTGAATTCGCAACAATAAAATAATATTTCGCTTTACCAATGTAGGTCTTTTTTATTTAATACCTACATAATTTTTTTTTTCTCTCCAAATTTGAGGACAATGAATGTTATGCATGAAATTCTTATTGTTCTAATTCATTCAAGTTCAAAATAAAAATCAGATTATTGTTAGACATTTTTGCAGCACTTAGGTAGATATTTAATAACGTTGTTATTATAAGTTAATGTATACATACCTGCTTTGTTCAGGAGAACCGTATCGTTATAACGTAGTATCATCCCGGAGTTTCCACGTTGGTTCAAAATCCTTATCCTCCTCCAATGAAACTAACGCGTATAAAACTTGTGGAGAAATTTCGGCATTGATAATTATAGAAATAATTACAGAAATAATAAACTTTTGTGTATTTATTTGCAGTTTGAAATTAGGGCAGGACTAAGCTTGATCCTCCACTGGAAGTGACACGATGAGAAAAAACCAAAAACGTCTACCAAGTTGGGTGTTGCACATAGCTTCCTCGTTTACCAATCATGAATGTATAGATAATTGAAAAGTTTTAAATGATCTTGAAAACTTCCATAGCGGAAAAGAGTAAATCAAGATGTAGCGTGAAACGTCATAACTGGTCAATTAAGAAACTAAATAAAATACCGTATGTATTTTACGTTTGCACATACACAGAGAAAAGTGATGATTTGGGAACGATGAAATTGTTACGGGACCATCTGCAGCCTAACCCGCACATTCCCTGAGAATTTCATCAAAATCGGATGAAAACTGTTGAAATTGGATTGTTACAAGGATTTAACATTGGCGCATGCGCAGTAGCTATTAATGATACAACCATGTTGAAATTGATATGGTATGATCAAATTGTCATCCCCCAACTATCATCTAAATTTGAGCGAGATCGAACGATTAAGCCATGAGAAAAAATATGCTTGGTAGAATTTACGTTTAAGCATGCGCAGAGTGATGTATTGATTTCGCAACAATGAAACTGATAGGGGACCGTCTACCCCCTAGCCCGCACATTCCCTGAAAATTTCATCCAAATCGGATGAAAACTGTGGTAAATAAGCTTGTTACAAGAATTTGCGGACACACGACACACACACAGACAGACACGGAACCAAAGTTGTTCAGAATGGTCTAAAACGTAAAATGCGAGTGGAAATTTTGATTTTGGTGACAACAAATTTTTTTTCTCCCTAAAGTGAAAACAATGTTTCCGCTGCCTTTAGCTAGACTCAGGTTGGATTAGAAAGAGTACGGCGGATTCTCAATAAAATTGATTTTCTGACGATTGTTGGTGAAACCGGCCCTATATTGGGCATATTAACACATCTTCATGAGGCCCCCATTTTGAATTCCACCAATTTTGAGATGGCAGGCAAAGATTTTCGCACTCAGAACGGTCAAAATTTTCAAAATCTAATCACAAACCTTCTCCAACAACAACAGCAGTCACAGCAACAGTAGCCATTCGCTCACCACTATTATATACCCATCAAAAGTTTAAAAAACCGTTTTACATGGCTTATTGGAATAGGAGCATGACGAATTTATTCTAAGTTTATAAGTCTTTATCGCTGAATATAAATGCAACTTTTTATCCATTCTTTGGATATCTTTTGTTCAAAGTTCAAATATTTAGAAATTAATTTTCAGTTTTTATTAAGTATACTCCCCCACACAGATCGGAGTTATTCTCTTTGAGTGGGGTAATTCCTTGAAGTATTTATTGGTTTTTTGCCCGCCTTTATAATATTTTTGTAATTAAGAGGAATAATCCATTTTTGACATAGTCTCCTCAAATTCCTTCTAATTTTCGGCCTTGACTCCTGGGCTCTGTTGCACAATATCTTAGTAACTAATATTATTAGTTACAAGTACCCATAACTTGTTACTTTAGTTGCACAATCGGATTTTACAAGTACTAATAATATTAGTGCAAATCGCTAATATTGACATTTCATGTCTTGACTTTGGCACATAAACGAAAAAACGTTAGCAAAAAGCGTTTAAAAAGAAGCGTTACGGTTGATTTTCTGATGATTTCCGCTCACAACCGAGCCATTGCTAGGGAAATGGTACTTCGTCGTTTTTCATCCCACAAAATTCGTTGACCATTCGTTCATTAATTTGTTTTCGTTTTATTTTTCAAACAAATAAAATAAATAATAATAATAATTTACACTAGGCTTTATTACCTGCTTCTAGTTTAGTTTATATACTTTGTTTTACTGTTGTCATAATTTGACAATATGTTTTTTATGTGATGAATATGAATGCCTCATGTTAATGACCCATGTCGTTCTCTGTACACTATGAGGGGCTGATTGTCCTATGTACAATAACGATTATTCAATTCAATTCAATTACTAAACTATTGTGCAACGGGGCCCTGGACTAGTAAGCTCACCTTCTGTCAATTTCATCGAAGACGCTCCAGAAGCCCGCGAGTCAGGCGGATGGTCTTGGACAGGTGGCTCCCCCCAAGCATGACTTTAAGTCTCCCACTGTCTTTATCATTATTTTCCCTTTCCCTCGTTCTTCCTCCACTTCCTCCTTCATCTTCCTCTCTTCCTCTTTCCTCAACATCCTCCGCCGCCAACGGTCACTTTTTGTTTTTTTCATCCAACGTCCTTTTAACGGTCTTTTCCCGTCTTGGAATCGGCCTCCGACCTTCAACCTCGCGGAATTCGCTGAATGAACAATTATTAATTTACTTCAACACGGGCGAACCCCAATTACGAGATACAAGAAACATACAATTATAGCTGGTAGTGTTTAGCTTTTCTATTATACCTCTCACGAAAATGGTTTTCCTCTTTACGGGATATCTTAATTTATTCCTTAATTTGCTGTAATTATTACACAATAATGAAGGGAGTTACCTTGTACACGATCAATCGTAATATTTGCGTACAGGGGTTAATTGTGAACTAGTGATCTCAGCACTGTGCTGAAGGTAATTTGAAACTCCAAATGGTGCACTGAAGATGAGACAACTTTTAATAAACTTTTCAGTTGCAAGAACGTCTCTCTCCATTTCTTCTCTCCCCATCGTTATCAAAATTCACAAAGGATAAGATGTCAAAATGACGTTTCAGCTGCCAAAAACAGTCCTGATATGGGCTGTAACGTGTTTATACGGGAATCTCAATTGCCCATGAATATGGGATCATTGAGGTAAATGAGAACGAAATGTTTCCATTCGTTCCTCCAAGATAATAAACCCACTATAACTTATTTGTGTAATGTTATGTTAAATCATAAGAAATAACCATCAGAAACGCTTGCATACGAGTCTGCAACACATTGGAACATTTCATATCTTTAGTTGCAGACTCGTATGTGTTGCAGACTCGTATGCAAGCTCTAAGAGCCACTCATCTGATCCGGACTCTGGGCATCGTCAAGTAAATGTCCTAAAGAGGCTACATACGAAATTACAGCTTCTTAGAGTGTAAAGCATAGAAATTAGCTTTAAGAGCCACTCTGCTGATCCGGACCCCAGGCATCGTCAAGTGAATGTCCTAAAAAGGCTACATAAGAAATTACAGCTTCCAAGAGTGTAAAGTTTAGAAATTACCTATTAAAATGATTTAACCACCGCTCCAAAAATCAAACCGTTCTCGCAATATTCGGATCACCTGCTATGAATCAAATCATCGAAACCCCAGCTCAATGAAATCATCAGAAATCATCAAGCGGTTGCAATCATGTTCACAATATCAATTATTGAGAATGATCACCTGTGTGTAAACAATTCATATCATTTAACCATGCTTATAACTCAGCTTGTTGGCCACGCACTTCGCTGTAGTTTACATAATATGGTTAGATAAATAGAGAGCTTTCGAACGAATGGACAACGAATTTTGTGGGATGAAAAACGAAGAAGTACCATTTCCTTAGCAACGACTCGGTTGTAAGCGGATATCATCAGAAAACCAACTTTAACGCTTTTTTTACGCTTTTTTTTTAACGCAATAATTCAACGCTTTTTTCGTTTATGTGCCCAAGTAAAGACATAAAATTTCAATAATTGTCACAACTTCACTTGAACCCGTTTGGATCCAGACTGAATAGGAACAAAGAAAACGCCTTGTCTCCAACAAATTTATCTGTTTGTTGTGCGTCATGTTTCGACACGTCTCAAGCGTTCCAGAAAGTTCCGAAAAATCGAGCCTTATCGTTTTAATGACCTCTGATTACCCCCTCAGCATACATCATAATATTAGCATTTTTTTAAACACTTTTTTCGTTTATGTGCCAAATTAAACATAAAATGTCAATAATATAAGACGAAAAACGACACACAAAAATAGGTAATAAATATAGACAATATCGAGTTTTTTTACACAAAAATTGGTCTTTAACAATTTCATTTCACTCAAAGTCCTCAGTTTTCGAAAAAATTGATATAGTTAAATAAATAATCATTTATTGTGAAAAGGCCTATCTAGTGGGTAATTGTAGCAATTACGAATTACATAAGACGCGAGTTGCGGCAAGGAAGAGTAGTAAAAAATGAGCTTATTATAAAAGATAATAAATGTTTGGGGGAAACTAAAGTAATGGGAAGCCCTAATAATAGATAGAAAAAGAAAATAATAAACTAAAATAAAAGCGGATTAATATGGAAGAAGAAGAAGAGGTATGGAGGATTCAGTATTCAGTGTTGGCATGGAATTTAATTACGCCACTCTTGAACTGGCTGATCGTGGGGATAGACCTCGGAGAGGAAGTGAATTCCACAGCCTCGCCCCAACTACCACAAAAGAATTAGCCAGAGTGCGAGTATTGCGGCGAACAATCCTCAGGGCGTTTGAGCGGGAAGAAATGACGGAGTTTTAGATTTAGATTTAGAAGCTTTAGAAATGACGGAGTTGAGATAGGACGGGACCAAGGAATGAAATATTTTGGAAATAAGTGAGAGGTGTAGAAGGTTAAGATAACTTTTGAGGGCAAAGAAAATGAATTAAAGTGGGAAACTGTGTTATGGGGCTTAACCCTCTGATGAGCGCGGTCTAAAAAAAAGTCCAGTCATGCAGCATGACCCCATGAGCGAATGTTTGAAGAATATTACCGATTTTTACAACCAGCGAACGGCATTATTTCGATTTTTGACTGATTTTTCAACTTGGAAATTTTTGAACACTTTATACATATTCTTATAGGAAATTTTACGCTGATTCCGAATATACCACATGTTAGTATGCTGAAAAAATTATTTCGCACGACAAATCGCAAAAAACAGGTCTTTTTGAAATTTTTGACTACATTTTTGAAAATTTCAACCCGAGATGTAATCCGATCATGCTGGCCAACGAACTTGAACTTTCGTTTTGTGTCCTTAACATTTTAAAATTTGTTTGAAGTTTCTAGCACAATTCTACGGACAGTTATCGTCTGGAATGACACATACATACATATATACATATATACATATATACATATATACATATATACATATATACATATATACATATATACATACATACATACATAAAAAAATGCGTTAAACTTCAGAATATGATTCAGAATAGCCTGAAACGGATTTCTGCATAAAATGTTTTCAAAAATTCACATTCTACAAATTTTGAGGCGAGAGCAATAGCTTAATTTTCTTCAAAAATTCGCTAAAACGGCGATAGGCGCGGTGTATCATTTTGATAGTTTGGGTGTTAGGAGGGGAAATGGGTTAAGGGAAATAGTATAAAGTTAACCATTGTTCGAATTAATAGTTTTATTGGAGTAGCAAACACGCTGATAGGTAGAGAAACTACTATAACATTATGGAAAAATTCAAGAAATTAAATTATGAGGTTGAAATATTGGGTAACTAATAATTTGAGCTAGTTATAATTGTTAAGTATTTCCTTATTTAGTAAACAATGTTTTGGCAACATTCTTCACAGATGAGTTAAAATCTTAACCAATGTTTACAGCAAATTTTTTATGGAAAAAAGACAACTATATAGATAGGAACTATACTCGTAAACTCAAAGGAACGAAATAATAAACTAGAAAAAAGAACGAAAATTTTAAGTAAGGCACATAATTACAAACGTGTTAGGAGAAATTTTTAGGTACCAATTTTCTTATTGAGCTAAATTTAATTTTTGGTAACAATCATTACAAATACCTAGGTTTCAAGTGCTCTGAACAAAGAAATTTTTCACAAAGTACGCAATTTTCAGTCGTCAATCTACTTTTTTTGAAGTTTTACAGGGGTCGCATCTCTTTCGTTTTTTCCCTGATGTGGGTTGTGGAAAAGCTCTCTCACGCAGTTGCATCGGCTGTTCCTGAGGGTGATCTTCATCATTGCCATTGACATTTTCAATCTCGTAATCTGTAAATTACCTGGATGGGCGCGGTGTATCAATTTGATTAAAAGCAGCCGTAACCTCTGTAGCTCACTCATTCGACTCGTGAAGGTCAACTAATTCTGAAGACGGATTGAAGTTAGGAAGGTAGAGGAAGGGCTCTGCATGCGATGGCGAGCGTTGCAACCCTTCAAAGCCATGTTCTGTATCAATTTGATACCGCGCCTATCCGAGGGTTAATATTGTGGACAAAACGGAGGCAGGCATTGTGGTCGACTTTTACAGTATAAGAAGTGTGGAGCAACCAAAGCCATCACCAATTTCCACTTGAGATTAGGCGGAATAAATTTAATTTAAATTTAATTAAATGTTAAGCCTTTTGAGAGGGTGGAGAGAGGTGTATACCCTCCTGCAGACTTACAATGGCTGGAACTGGGCTGGCGTAATTCGTATTGAGTTCTGCAGTATGTAATATAATCCATATGTTAATAAGGTATCATCCATGTTAGGGACAGTGGACCAGAGAAAGGTTGAACTGATGGGCACGTGGATATAGTCAATGAAAAGAATCGATTTACATTTTGGCACTAAGATAGTGGGAAATTCACATTCATTTTGATGTTGGTTATTACAGTCGAAGCCATTGTGGTAGTCCATATGGTGCTTCATGCAGAGTCTTCATTGATGATGTATGATCGCATGAGCGACTTTTCGTACATTATCATATTATGTAATGTTACATCGTCAGTAATAGTAGGCAGTCAGTTTGATTGCATTGCAGAGGTTGCTGATTGCATTGCAGAGGTTGCATTGAGTTTCCGTTCACTCCCTCATAGGTCGATTTGATAGAATCCACCATCCTATTTCTATTGCTGCCGATTGCACGGCCAGTTCTCCTCTTTTTCGCAGTCAACTCTTTCCAAAGGTGTCGACCTCTGTTTCATCTCTTTTCGAATTCAGTCGCCGTTCGAACCTCCAGGATGGTACACCGCCCTCCCCCCCTGGCGACCCCTCTCGTCATCGCCCGAGCGTTGCAGCATCTTTGGCCGCGCGCCAAGGGACCCCGTTTTTACTCCACTGACGCGGCGTCAGGGCATCAAGTCACGTTCGAGACACGTCAAGCTCTTGACTTCCAAGACTCGGTTGAGATTTCTGTTCGTGGGGCGACGTCGTTGAATACTAAAAACGGATAAAATCGAACGAAGCACCTCCTCCCACTCCTGGCTAACTGTACCTGAGGATTTTAAAATCTTCATCTTCGTTACTTCGACACCGCTTTGTCTGAATCTCAAAATAACTTACCGCCATGAAAACATTTGATAGTATCAAGTAGAAATAGTCTAAGAGCCCACTAAATAACAACCCCCAACACACACACACACACACACACGGACACACACATTCGAAATACGTTTATTATATTAAAACGTAACAATCAAACTTGGGAGCTCCAAGACACAAATTCAATTGCCATATGTAGTTTGTCCCCACGTGTCTTGTATCTGTTGTTAATTAGCTGGTATTGTGCGAGTTCGTTATGTAATTGTGGGACGTGTAAATTATAAACTGTATTATTTTTGTGCTGTACTTAATTGAAAATATTTATGGAAAATTAATTTGCAAGAAATGGTCGGTTTGGAGTTTTTGAACTGACTACATTTATTCGAATGAAAAAATCTCCGTAATAAAATTAACATGTGGGGCTAAAAATAATCAAACATGAAGTTAGTAATTTTGATCTTGGAAACGAAAATCATGTGAAATTGGGTACTTTTCCGTTATAACCCCCCCCCCCCCCCCCCCATACAATTTGTCTTCAACACGCCCGCTCGATGTTTTTAGGAATTCCTTCTTACTTAGTTTATGTTGTTATGTATTTTTGAGATACCAGATCGCCAAAGTAAACACATCATTCTGACTTACATGTCTAACTACTCTGTATTTTTACTAAGGGATTGACAACTTGATGTTATGTAATATTGAGATGCGAGCTTGCGAGCCAGACCACTAACCTTTACACAGCATTCTGATCCATTTGTGCGAATTTATGTGGAGGCAATCAAACCACAACCACGCCAATTTGTTTCAACAAATCCTCACTGACATCAGCAACTTCTGAAAACACGGTAGGTATTCTTTTTTCCTTTTTTTTGACATGGATATGTCTTTGCTCTGGGGGGTCAACCAAAAATTTCAGTGAAGCAAAATTTGTGTCACAATTTCAGTGTTTTTCACGTACAACCCAGCCGTTCGCCACTCGTTGGAAAGCGCTTGATTTATGTGATAAATGTTCACATCTCAAGCTACCAATTTCCCCCTCCTTACGTACCTGGCTACATTCCTAAACTAAGTTGATTGGACTAGGTATAAACAATTTTAATAAGCCAGTTACAATATTCTTACCGTAAAGACCACCGTATCATTTACTCCACTCCATAGGAAACATTTTAATCCTCTTGACAACAGTCGAGGACAACCGTTATGAAATCCCCAATCAAAGACATATCCATGTAACATGGTATCTGCTTGTAAAGCGGATAGTGGAACTCGTTTACGATTTTCTTCTTCTTTTAAATAATAGGTATAATTTCTTCCCACAGCTTGAAATCGTCACCAATTCTACGTAAATATGTAATCTAGGGAAGAAGGAATGCCTTGAAACATCGGGCGGGCGTGTTGAAGACAAATTGACGGGGGGGGGGGGGGGGGGGGGGGGTATAACGGAAAAGTACCTAAAATTGTAGCTATAAATTTGATAGGAGGAAAAAATGTTCATAAAAATAACTGCAAGAAAGAATGGAATAAAATGCTGGATATTAATCCGTAAATCATCCCCCTCGCTCGTCTTTCGACTTGTCAGCAAAAATTAATGAAATTTATGTGCATTTTTCATCATAATTTTGTGCAGAATTATTTTAATGCCCTAGTTCATTGTTGATTAACTTTTTAACATGGATATGTTTTTGGGCTGGGGTCATTCTAAAATTCACGTAACGGCACCAAAATTTCACTTTAGATTATTATTAACTCGAAAAGTGAAGGCTAGGTAGAATTTCTATTGATTTTCACGTACAACCAAGGCGTTACTAGGGAAGAGTAACTCCCATAGTTTTCATAGTAGGAAAATCGTTCGCCACTTTTGAATGCTCTCATTTTATCACATCTCATGACTTTAAGCCATTGTAGTGTCAAGGAATGCTGATTTATTACTCTAAGTTATAAACTAATATTGTTTTTTAACTTTAGTGGAATAATCTTGTGAAGAGAAGGCACTACATGGTGGTATACAATTGAGTAGTAGGTACCTACTGGTAAGCAGTAGTTACTACACATATCCATGATCTTTTGTTTTTCCCATCAAGGGAGAAATTAATTTGCTCGTACAACTCCCGAAATATACTTCTAATTTTGACTGAAATTTTGCTAAAAATATTTACCCATAGGTAGTGAAAGCATTGTTTTCACTTCCGGAAGAAAAACAATTTTTTGTCACCAAAATCAAAATTTCCAGTCGCATTTTACGTTTTAGACCGTTCTGAACAACTTTGGTTCCGTGTCTGTCTGTCTGTGTGTTTGTCTGTCTGTCTGTGTGTGTGTCTGTCCTGTGACCGAAAGCACTTGTAACAAGCTTATTTTCCACAGTTTTCATCCGATATGAATGAAATCTTTAGGAAATGTGCGGGTTAGGGTGTAGACGGTTCCCTATCAGTTCCATTGTTCTCTGCTCAATGATTCACTTGGCGCGTGCGCAAATTCTACCAAGCATCATTTTTCACGCTCTAGTCGCCCTATATTGCCCGAATTCGGGGGATAATTAGGAAAAAACAATTTGAGCATTCCATATCAGTTTCAAGATGATTGTGACATTAGTAGCTCCTGCGCATGCGTAAATGTGAAATCTTTGTACCTAACAAGCTTAATTTTCACAGTTTATTCAATTTGGTTGAAATTTTTAGAAATTGTGCGGATTAGGCAGTAGATGGTTCCCTATCAGTATCACTGTTGCCAAATCAATACTTCATGTTTGGTTTTCTCAAGCCCAAGTTGTTCGATCTCGCTCAAACTCGGATGATAGTGGTGAGAAGATGAGTTGATCATCCCATTTCAGTTTTAACGATTGCATCATCAATAGCGCGCCCATGTTAAATCCTTGTAACGCCCCTAATTTCCACAGTTTTCATGCAGTTTCAATGAAATTGTCAAGGATTCTTTTTTTTTTTTTTAATTTGGCCAATTTGATGTGCACAAAAGTGTTGGGCAACGAACTCGTCCTTAATTTTGGAAAGCTTGATTTTTTGGCACTAGTATTAATGTGTGCATAGTAATGATGTATTTTAATTAATGTACTTACATATAAAAAATAATAAATGACAAAGATTTGGGTAGTTTAGGTATAGGCGCGTCTCAAGTCTTTTAATCAGTATTGGGATCTTAACATCTTGTATATCATCGTTTTTTTTGTAAAATTTCCGGGACAAGGGAGTTGAAGATCTGCGGAAGTCTATAACAGGCCTGAACTTTTCCATTATCATGGTAAAATTGTGGTATTTTTAATTTCACATGAGTATTCCTCCTAGTCAGTCTTCCAGTTTGGTCTATTTCAAATTTATTCATGTTTCTCATTACCCAAGAGAAGCTTTCGATTTGGTATAAGCTAGGGAGGTCTAAAAGCTCGAGCTGGTTATTTTCAGTGCCTACTATTTTTCTAGCATATTTTGTCACTCCATTTAGCTTGCGCAGTACTGATGGGAAGGTGCCTCCAAAATGGATTATACCATAACGCAAGACTGCAATGAAGTGGGCATCATACACCTTGGTTAGGGCTTCACCAGTTATTGCCGATCTAAGGAATCTCAGGCCGTATAGAATAGAGGAGAGCTTCTTCCTCAATCTTATTATATGACAGTCCCAAGTGAGTCTCGCATCCATTATCACGCCGAGGTAGCGCACACTTTCCTCTTCATGAATTTCCGGGCATTGACAATTTGACGTGTTTAATTCTCTGCATTCATTGTGGTGGATTTTAATTTTTAGGTCGTGAGGAATGTGAAGCGAGGTGTACCTGAAAATGATGAGCTTACATTTTTCAGCATTAAGCACCAATCCATTTCTGCTAAACCACCGAGTTAGGGTACGCATGTCATCCTCTATCATTCTCAACAGAATTGTAACACACACACACACACACACACACACACACACACACACACAGAGCTCTAAATTTGAAAAAGGCAAATCTGCCGAAATATAAAAAATTTAGTTTGTGAAGTCCCTTTTCGATTCACATTTTTGCTTCTTAATTTCGCATCAGTTATTGTGCTTTCGTCGGGCCATTTAGACCACATTATATAGGTACACCTATATTAAGAAGTGTTAAACTAGGATTCGTTTTGTAATAGTGTCATGTCCATACATTGTCCCAACAACAACCACAACAGTATCCAGTTAGTTCGTTTTCCAATGCTCTAATATATATAATGTTTTTCAACTGTTCGATTCTAATAAAGAGTTCTTGTTCAATTCTATGCGTGTTATTCAAATACAATAAGTTGGCGACGAGTTTGAAACAAGTGATTCCACGGAAGTTTACATCAACATCGGTGAGTTTGTTCTATGTTGTAACTTTGATGGATGAACGCCCGATCGTTACCGGGTCTCGCCTTCCGATTTCGACCTGTTGATAGCAATCCAAGCTACTATTTCGACCAATTTTTCGACGTTCCGTGGCTCAAATTCAATCTAAATGGACGGAGAACAATTCAAATTGTTTATGACAGAGTTTGCAAATCAACAAAAAGCTTTGATTAGCATGGTAGAGAAAGTCACTACTCCCGTTCGACCGTCCACGTCCACAATTCAAAGCAGCAGTAGTTCCGTCACTGCAAGTTCAAAAGCCACAAACCTTGCCCTCATCCAGCCCTTCGAAAACTTCGATTCGAACAAAGAATCTTTCAAATTTTACAAACAACGATTCGAAAACTACTTAAAATTGAAAAGTATTTGGGCTAACAAAGTTCAATGTGCGCAACTACTACTAAATTCGGTCGGTTCTTCGAATTACAACACCCTTGCTGCCCTTGTCGCACCTAAAATTCCGACTGATCTTCAATATGATGAGCTAATAACTACTTTCGAAACGCATCTATGTCCTCAAAGAAATATTATGGTAGCTCAACACCAGTTTTTATCTACCTACCAGAATGAAAACCAATCAGTTACTGATTATATTACCACCCTTCGACGTATTGCCATCGATTGCGAATTCAAATCTCCTTGTGCATGTAATCAATCCATTCTCAGCATCTTCCTGCGCGCTCAATTCATCCGTGGATTGCGCGAAAATTCGATTCGTGAACAAATTTTGCAATCAGATGAAAACGATTTTGATGCAATTGTCAAAAAAGCACTTGCGCTCGAGGCTTCCAAGGCGGACAGTCGGGAGATTTCTCAAAACAAACCCATGGCTTCAAATGAAACTTTCGATGAAACTGTCAACAAGCTCTCTCGTACTCGTTCATCTTCTCGAAATTCAAATCTTCACAGAATCGACAATCGCTCTCAATCCAGTTCTAGGAGCAATCAACAATCAAAATCTACGTCAAAACTTGATTTTGCCAAATTAGGACTTCAAGATCTCTGTATCCGATGTGGTCGTGACAATCATGTCTCTAAAGATTGTAAAACCGACCCTAAACACCTAAAATGCACTTTTTGTTCAAAAACGGGTCACATAAAAAGTGTCTGTATTAAGGCTATTCTCGATTCTAAAAAAAATTCGGGGAATAAATCGACAAATCATGTTGATAATTATGACTATTCAAGGATGATGCCTTCAGTCAATACAGTGTCAGCCACATCATTGACATTTTTCAACATAAAAAGTTTTCAACCTCCGATCTCGAAAAATATTTCGTTACTGTTGGATTGGAAGGAAAAAGTCATAAATTCGAGGTTGATAGTGGAGCCGGATTTTCATTTGTACCCAGAGATCAATTTCGTTACCTCAAAATTTCCGCTCCTCTCCAAAATTCTAACATAGCTTTTCGCTCATACACAGGTGATGTCTTCCGTCCAGATGGGTATGTCAATGTTAATGTTAGTTATTGTGGTGTGATTCAACTCCACATTGAATCTTGTTTTCGTTTGAATTTCGTTTCTATGACGTGTTGTTAGACTACTCTCAATATTCATGATCTATATTTCATTGTATCACCAATTAAGATGAATAAAGCCTTAGTTTCGCTTTAAAAGGTTTTTCATAACAATTTATTCATCTTAATTCAAATCAACAATGGATCGATTCTTAAAACCAGAGAAGTTCGATGTCGACCCACATTCACCGACAGCCACGCAGGAATGGAAATATTGGTTAAAGACTTTTGAAATTTTCGCTGCTGCCTTCACTGATATTGACGATGAGGGTAAGCTAAACCTTCTCATAAACCGTATATCCCCTGCAGTTTATCAACTGATTGCTGATAAAACTACATTTGCTGATGCAATAGGGTTATTAAAGGCAACTTATGTAAAACCCACTAATGAAATTTTTGCTAGGCATAGGCTAGCCTCTCGAAAGCAATATCCAGAGGAATCTATAGACCAGTATCATCAGGAATTGCAGCTTCTGAGTCAAAACTGTGAATTTGTAGCAGTAGATGCGGAGACTCATAGAAAAACCTACGTCCGTGATGCTTTTATCCGTGGTATCAGCTCTCAACACATTCGCCTTAGACTACTTGAGTTCAATTCACTTTCTCTCGATGAGGCAGTCGAGAAAGCCCGTGCTTTAGAGTCAGCTAAAAACCAGTCAGCCTCCTATTCGTATTTAGACACAAATCTTAATGCAGTTCCCTCTGTCCCAGAGGAACAGGCAACCCCTTCACAAGAACCATCACAGAGCTTAGCAGGCATACGCTCAAATCAAAAATGTTACTTTTGTGGGCGTTCCCGACACCGCAATAGAACCCAATGCCCAGCAATCGACGCTAAGTGCGATAAATGCTCGAAAATCGGTCATTGGGCTTCCGTCTGTAGATCTACACGGACTAAATCGCCAATACCAACCAAGTCAGCAGCTCTAATCGCTGCCTCTTCGTCAATTCTTGATAGGGCCACCGTTCCAATACAGGTAAACAATGTACCCACTCATGCCTTGATAGACACTGGGAGCTCGGAAACTTTCATCTGCCAAAAATTAGTAAATTCCTGCAAATTCAAAACATTCCCGACAACAGTATCGGTTTCAATGGCATCTACTTCTCTTAATTCAATAATTTCAAGCTACTGTATTGCCAACTTAGAACTTCTTGGGCATAGTTACACAAATGTTAAGCTGAATGTACTTCCTGACCTATGCACCAATGTCATTATTGGACACGACTTACTTAAATTGCATTCTGAACTTCACTTTTCTTTTGGGGGATCAAAATCACCTCTGACAGTCTGCTATCTTGCACCCGCAAAGATAGAACCTCCTCCTCTCTTTGAATTCCTTACTGGGGATGTAAAACCGATTACAACGAAATCTCGGAAGCACTCAGTTGATAATTATGAATTCATGAAAAATGAAGTAGAAAAATTACTTGCAGATGAGATTATAGAAGAAAGCAGATCCCCTTGGAGAGCACAAGCTTTTGTAGTTAGCAATGATACTAATAAAAAACGCATGGTGATCGATTACTCACAAACCATCAACCGATACACGCTTTTGGATGCGTATCCCCTGCCAGATATTGAACATACAGTCGCTAAGGTTTCCGAAAACTCCTGGTTCAGCACTATTGATTTTAAAAGTGCCTACCACCAGGTTCCTCTAAGAGAAAAGGACCGGCCTTACACCGCTTTCGAAGCATGTGGTCGTCTCTATCAATTTCGGCGTTTGGCATTTGGCCTTACAGATGGGGTCCCGTGTTTCCAACGTGTTATAGACAATGTTATTTCTAAAGAGAAGCTTGAGAAGACGTACGCATATTTAGATGACGTCACTGTTTGTGGCAAGGACAAGGAGGAACATGACAAAAATCTAAAACGTTTCATGGATGCAATACAAAAATACGGTTTCACAATAAATCAAGAGAAAAGTAAATACGCTCAAACATCAATTAGGCTCCTTGGTTACAGAATAGAAAATAAAACTATTTCACCTGACCCAGATCGTCTCAAACCTCTCCTCAGCTTGCCTCCCCCCAATACCGCAAAAGAACTTCAAAGAACGATTGGCATGTTTGCTCATTACTCTAGGTGGGTTCAGAATTATTCAGACAAGGTGCGGGGGCTATTAAATTGTAAATCATTTCCCTTATCACCAAAGGTTATTTCCGAATTTGAGATTCTTAAGAATGAGATATCAAAATCGATAGTGAACACTATTGATGATAAAGAACCTTTTGTTGTTGAAACGGACGCATCAGACTTCTCAATATCAGCTGTACTTTCTCAGTCTGGTCGACCCGTGGCTTTCTTCTCCCAAAAACTTACTGATAGTGAACGAAACCACTCGGCTGTAGAAAAAGAAGCTTATGCAATTGTGAGCTCTTTGAAGAAATGGAGACATTTCCTATTGGGACGTTATTTTAAGATAATTACTGATCAGCGCTCCGTTTCATTCATGTTTGACATGCATCACCAAAACAAAATAAAAAATGAAAAAATTCAGAGGTGGCGGCTCGAGATGTCTTGTTATCATTTTGACATAATATACAGGCCGGGAAGTCAAAATCAAGTCGCTGACGCACTTTCTAGGTGTGCAATTCCATTCAGCCCAACAAACTTTACTCGCTTCATTGTGATTTATGCCATCCTGGTGTGACCCGGATGATACACTGGATACGAACTCACAACCTGCCATATTCAGTGGAAGAAATTCGTAGAATGACAGCCTCCTGTCCATCATGCAACGCTATTAAACCAAAATTTATCAGATTGAATCATAGCAGTCTAATCAAAGCGACTCATCCTTTTGAGAGAATCAGTATGGATTTTAAAGGCCCACTCCCATCTAGATCCAGGAATAAATATCTGCTGACGATAATTGATGAGTTTTCCAGATTCCCGTTTGCCTACCCTTGCCCAAACTCGAATTCTTCTTCCGTAATAAACTGCCTCGTAGACTTGTTCTCGATTTTTGGAACCCCAGCCTACATTCATACGGACAGAGGAACTTCTTTTACATCTCGAGAACTCCAAGATTTCCTGCATAGTCGTGGGATTGCTACTTCAATGTCTTCACCATACAATCCTACAGGTAATGGACAAATTGAGCGAGAGAATGGAACAATCTGGAGGACTATTTCCCTCGCACTCAAGCAACAAAACCGGGATGTATCTGATTGGGAATCTGTACTCCCTGATTCTCTCCATGCTATACGATCTCTGTTATGCACAGCAACCAACGAAACACCCCATGAGAGGATGTTTAAACACCACCGCAGATCTACCAATGGCAACTCTTTACCCACTTGGCTGGTCCCGTCATCCAAAGTTCTGATGAAAAAGCATGTTCGCTCTAGCAAGTATGAACCAATGGTGGAGGAAGTACAACTTCTAGATGCTAATCCACAATACGCCAGGGTTCAGCTGGATGACGGACGGGAGATGACGGTGTCTCTGAAACACCTTGCACCATGTGGCGACGTCCTTTTGGATCATCTGGATAAACCTAATTTCAATGAAATTCCTGACAGAAGTTCTCATCAAGAAGCTGGACTCGAAAACACTGAATCTTCAAATCCTAGTCAAGTTCTTCAGCCACCAGACCATGGTTCTCCTCCACTAGTAGAAAATGTCTCTCCCACGCCACCTCACAGTGACCTAGAACTTAATCTCCGACGTTCAACGAGAGAGCGTCGGGTGCCCTCACGTTTCAAGGACTATGTACTCAATTCTTGAAGGGTGGAAGAATGTGGTGTGATTCAACTCCACATTGAATCTTGTTTTCGTTTGAATTTCGTTTCTATGACGTGTTGTTAGACTACTCTCAATATTCATGATCTATATTTCATTGTATCACCAATTAAGATGAATAAAGCCTTAGTTTCGCTTTAAAAGGTTTTTCATAACAATTATACGTTGTACCAGAAAACTATGACGCTCTTTTAGGACGTATTTGGATTCGTCATTTGGGTATCAACCTTCAAGATATAGATTCAAAACTTACGAACCAGTCAAAAATTCTTCAAGTTCAACCCCTTGACACGATGGAAGCCGTTGTTTCGAGATTCCCTCAAATTTTCAAGGAAACAGTTGGTTGTGTACCGGGTGTCACTGTTTCACTGCGCCTCCGTGACAATGCAAAACCTACGTTTGTCAGGGAACGCGAGGTACCCTACGCCCTCCGCGAAAAAGTCGATAAGGAATTGGATGACCTTGAAGCCCAAGGTATAATTTCAAAGGTGACCACCAGTGATTGGGGATCACCCCTGGTAGTCATTCCTAAGGCGGATGGAACAGTCCGGTTGTGCGTTGATTATAAAATCGGGGTTAATTCTCAATTGGTTAATTCTAGCTATCCAATTCGAAAAATTTATGAAATCCTGAACAGTCTTCGGAATTCAAAATTCTTTTGTCGTCTTGACTTATACAAGGCATACTTGCACATCCAAGTTGACAAGGAAAGTAGTCAAATCCAGACACTCACCTACTCATAAAGGCACATATTCCATGAATAGACTTTCATTTGGAATTAAAATTGCACCAAGTGAATTTAATAGGATAATCGACCAAATTCTTAGTGGTTTGCCCAAAACATTGACGTATTTTGATGACATTTTGGTACATGGAACCACTAGACAAGAATGTCAAGAAAATTTAGAGTTATGTCTTCAAAGACTTCAAAAATTTGATCTACATCTAAACAGACGAAAATGTTCTTTGTATCAAACAAAAATCGAATACTTAGGACACATTGTAGAACACAACAAAATTTCGAAAAGTCCAGAAAAAATTGACGCTATAGTTAACATGCCTAGACCAGGTAATCAAGAAGAATTACGTCGATTTTTAGGTATGAGCACTTATTATTCTCGATTCATACCGAATCTATCAACTATAACGTTTCCTCTTCGAGAGTTATTGAAGAAAAATTATAAATTCAAGTGGACAGCCAACTGTGAAGCAGCTTTTCTTAAATTGAAAAATGAAATAATAAGTGATCGCACACTCACACCATACGATCCATCATTACCAATCATTCTTGCCTGTGACGCTAGCCCTTTTGGAGTAGCGGGAGTCCTTTCACACATTATACATGATAAAGAGAGACCTATTGCTTTTGCATCCAGGTCGTTGACTCCTGCAGAACGCAATTATTCTCAACTTGATAGAGAGGCTCTCTCTATAGTATATTCTGTTGATCATTTCTTCAATTATTTATACGGACGTCACTTCAAATTGTTAACAGATAACAAACCTCTGACGCGTATTTTCCATCAACATTCAAAAATTCCACCCATGACTTCAGGACGCCTATTGAGGTACGCCACATTCTTATCTGCCTTTGACTATGAAGTGGCCTTCAAAGATGGACATCTCAACGTCAACGCAGACTGTCTGTCACGAGCACCAGTAGCCCAAAAGCAAACATCAAGTGACATGACCATTAACGCTGAAGTCCAAAGAATATGTATGGCTTCAATCAACCAGATTTCAACTGACATTCTCAATGCTGAGTCAATCCAGAAAGCGACTACAGCAGATGAACACCTTCAGCAAATCATCCTAGAGATGGAGACAAGCCCTGATCTCTCTTATGAATATACCCTTGACAGTGGTATTCTTTTCAAAGGCCAGCGAGTCATTGTGCCGAAAACCCTACAGAAATCTGTATTGGATGAACTTCATCGAACTCATATTGGAATAACAAAGATGAAGCAGCTTGCGAGACGCTATGTCTATTGGCAAGGAATAGACAAGGATATCGACCGCCTATCAAGATCATGCGAACCATGTGCAAAGATGAAATCCAGCCCCCCTAAAGCTCCATTACACCCATGGGATGAGCCGAAGCAGAACTGGGATCGAATCCATTGTGATTATGCTGGGCCATACCAAGATAATTTCTTCCTGATCGTGATGGACGCGAAATCCAGGTGGGCTGAGGTCAAAATCACCAGAAATGCGCCAACATCGTCATCAACAATTGAAATGCTCAAAGACATTTTTGCCATTCATGGGTTTCCAAATGTTATGGTGTCTGATAACGCATCCATTTTTGTCAGTGAACAATTCAAACATTTTTGTTCCAAAAATGGAATTTTTTCAAAAATTAATAGCGCCTGGTCACCCCTCAACCAACGGTTTGGCAGAGCGAAATGTCCAGACTCTTAAACGGAGATTAGCTGCCATGCGTGATGATCCTGCGCCTCTAAATGCAAAAGTTCGAGACATCCTATTTAGATATCGAGCAACGCCATTGGCCTGTAACAAAACGCCTGCTGAACTCTACCTTCAACGTGATTTCCGCTGCCAATTGGATGCCCTGAGGCCAATCAAACACTCGAAGAATGCCGATCATCCTTCAAAGGTCAGACAACTGAGCGTGGGAGATAGAGTGCAAACTCGATATTACACCAACAATAAATCGACTTGGAAGTTTGGTACCGTTCTCAAAAAGTTTGGTAAACTACACTACCAAATAAAAATTGACAATGAGAATGGGAGCATCAAACGTCACATAGACCAGTTACACAGGACAGAGGTGCAAAATAAATCTGTCACATTCGCTCCTGAGTCTAGTCATGAGTCAACTGACACAGATCAACCAATTTCACCTTTGCTCGATCTGATACCGATTCCTGAACCAACAGCAGATATAGATCGGCAGCTGACTGAATTGCCTCAAGAACCTCAATCTCAGCAACAACCCCTTCCACAACTTCGAAGATCGTCTCGTAACCGAAACGTACCATCTTATTTAAGCGATTTTGTTCATTAAAAATGTATTTAAATTTGTTCCAAATTAGCGTGGGAGAATTGTCATGTCCATACATTGTCCCAACAACAACCACAACAGTATCCAGTTAGTTCGTTTTCCAATGCTCTAATATATATAATGTTTTTCAACTGTTCGATTCTAATAAAGTGTTCTTGTTCAATTCTATGCGTGTTATTCAAATACAATAAATAGGTAAGTAGGTAGGTACCTCAAAACGAATTTGTGTGTGTGTGTGTGTGTGTGTGTGTGATAAATATGAAATTGACATTGAATGCGAAATTAAAATATTCAAAATACAATTAAATATGTCTTATAATAGGTCTACGCATAATAATACCAAAAATGATGTAACTATGATGGTGCTACTTATAAAATGTATAAGAACTCACATCTTCAAAAACTCAATAGGCATTTCACAATTTTCGCACTTTTAGAGCAGCATTGCGGACTTTGGGAGCAGAATTGCGCCCGTTTGCACGCACTGAAAAAATTGAGTGATGGATCGTTTCTTATTGAAATTGTATAGAAAATTCGAATCTGCATTAAAAAATGTGGGTTCTCATTTTAAAAAGTTGATGTCAATTGCACACGTTTGCGCAAGTGCACAATGCGCAATTTGGTCATTTTTAAAATCCTCACAATAAAACATTAAGTTTGAAAAAAATGACATTTTTTTACCCATAAATAACGATTTTAGCATTAGGGAGGGGAGGGGGACGTTTTTGGGGCCACCCTGTATTAGTAGGTAATTGAAACCAGGAATCGTTTCAGAATGTATCAAAACGGATTCTCATGAAGAAAATTGTGTAAAATTTTCATTTTTGGGTTCATTTCCTTCAAAAATTTTGTAAAAAGTGGCTTAGGCTCTGTCCAAGTTTTGGTGGGTAGGTACCTATACAGAAGCTATGCAACACAATCAAGAGTTGAGTTTTATTTTGGAAGACATAAACATATTTATCCAGCATGAATAGTTTTTCCACTTCACTTCAAATCCACCTTCGAAGTTGAGGATACAACTCCAAACTTTAGTTAACATTGCGGAACTTTGAGACCTGTTTCTTATTAGTTCCTTTTTACATCGCAAGGATGCGCATACATATATATAAATCCCGAAGCCACCATAACACAACAAATAATTTCCACTCGTGGACTTCTCTTGTATTTCTTCTTTATGTATTTCTTTTGTAAAATCTATGTTTACACTAAAATGCATGCCGCTGTCCGGCACAACAACGGAAAGGCATCTAAAATAAAGTCTTACCGCCTGACATCATTATAAAAATCTTCAAGAAATTTTCGACTACATCAATTCCAATGAAATAAGCCCCCATGAACAGTACAGCTGCTGAATATCACCAAGTGCAACATGGCTGCAAGGTCGGCACTGCTAAATATGAAGTATCACAACCACCACCATATTACCTCCTCTCAGGTTACCCATAGCGTCAACGCGCTTTATTTACAAGCCGTTCTTGATGTTTTACGTTGCAGTTATTCATTGTTACTTCTTTTTTAAACAATTTAAGTAATGAATTCAAGTTTGTCGGCTTTATTCGTGAAGTAACTCCGTTTGGGTTGTGGCGTCGAAACTTCGATTAAAACTCAGATACCAATATGAACTCAGAAGTGTAAGTTCTCTTTCATTTATATTGCCGCTATTTCTCCATCAGCATGTTTTTCAACTGAATTATATGTAACTACTAGTGTGTAAATCCATCTGTAATTAAGAGTATTTGCTATTGTTGTATAGCCGTCGTCCTAGAATTGGATCTTACCTAGTTTACCTAGCTTTGTTTCCACTGAAGGGCCATTTCGAATACGAAATTATTCCTCACGAACTCCATTGCATCATGCTCATCCCTAGTCGGTGTCAGTCATCTTGGAAACCAGCCTCTAGGTACCTATGTTCAAAGCATCGCCGGTTCATGAACTTTTCGGAACTGGTTCGGCACCGAACCTTAAGGCCCCCATCCACGGTCAAACAATTTGCGCAAATTCGGTGTTTATGCAAAGAATTTGATCGTCGATGGGACTGTTTGATGGTTGTGCAAACTGTTTGAGTAAAATCGATCTGGATCGAAACCTTTTGCATGTGACTACCTGTTTGACCGTGGATGGTAGTATTGTGCAAACTTCGGATCAGTCTACGCCTTTTTTGAGCTGAGATGGTAGTTTGAAATTTCAGCTTTTCAAAGAAGGCCTCGCTTACAAAGTATCTCATACTTGCCAATAATGTCAGTTCTGGAGATATAGCTTCTCTCATGTTCGTGGTGGTTTTGTGTTCCCTAGGGAGTAACCATTTCGAGTAACTCGCTGAATAGCTGCGTCCATTCGAAAGTAGTTTCTGTAGTCCGCAGCTGAGGTAAGCCTGTGCTCAAATTTGTTCCTCTTCAAAAGCCAAATCTTCACCCACATGTCCTCAATACATTTATAATGTGCCCACGGAAAGCTAAGTTCTCAATGAACTTGTGTTTTTCCAAGGAGTCTCATTAATTCCAAACGAATCAACTATTCCTGCTGTCAGTGGCACTATGAATGATATACACAGGAGCTCTAATGATATGAGTTCATTAATATGTTTGTAACATGCCTTTTTAATGCCAATATGTATTTAAAATCACTAAAACTAATATTATTTTCATAGAAAAAAATTCAGAGCAACAACATAAGCGCTTCTCCTATATAATTCAATGTTTATCTTAGTTAGTCTTAAATTAGGCCTTTCTACAGTTCTTGTGACGTATGTGCCTGTACAGGTATCTTCCACATCCACTCCCGTTTATATACAAAAGTACAGGCCTCTCGAACAAATAAATCAGGAATACATGGTGTCGAACTCTCAATACAACCAACTTGTGTGGTATCTGGAGGGCTTCCTTAATATAATTTTAATTTTAATATTTTGAGCTGTCTGAAGGACCCTTAACCGCGTTTTCGTAGCACCCCCCCCCCCCCCAAACAATAATACCATATTTCAGTAAGGAAGAAATAAGGCCTTAATATACCATTTTTAAATAATAAGAGTTCAGAAAACCACCCATAGATTTAAAAACATGAAAAAGTTTACGCAGATTTTTGGCTAATGAAGTTAGATGCAGGTCAGAAGTCAACTTGGAATCAAAAAGTACACCAAGATACTTATAACTTTGAGAAAATGGAATGAGTGGGCACCCACACAGATCATTCCCATGGCAGCTATAAGAATGAAGTTCATTCAACTTCATCCAATGAAAATGCTTTTCGTGACTTTCCTGTGAATCTAACAATTGAAGTTTTGTATAATATTGAGGCACAAGTATTTCAATCGTTGAATTCATTTTTTTACTAGTTGTATTTATACCTTCACTATACCGGTATTATTCATTTGTTCCGCAGAAGGGTGGGGGATGGATTTGGAGGCCTCGTCATCATCACAGAAGTCAACCCTTTTAGATTGGTGGACGACGAAGTGGATCAGGATGGAACCTGCACTGAAGTCTTTGTCCCCAAAGTTGACGACAAACTCGTCGACGTTGTTGAAGTCAATATCGACTACGATGACACAGTTTCTCACAATTTCAGCGACGACGGTAAGTTCAAGGTCATTTTTCAGCAGGGGGAGATCGATTTTGGGTAAAACATTTCATCTTTCACTTCAGGATGCAACAGTGAGAAAAAATTGTGCAAAAAAAGAATCGAAGAAGAATTTTTCAATGGCTATTGGTCCATTACTAATTAAATTTTCCAAGCATTTTAATTTCTCTCTTGATGGGAAAAACAAAAGATCATGGATATTTCTAGTACCTATTGCTTACCAGTAGGTACCTACTACTCAATTGTATCCCAACCATGTTGTGTCTTCTTTTCACAAGATTATTCCATTATGATTACAAATAAATATTAGTTTGTAACTTGGAGTAATAAATCAGCATTCCTTGACACTTCAATGGCTTAGAGGTCATGATATGTCGTGATAAAATGAGAGCATTCCAAAAAGTGGCGAAAGATTTCCCTACTATGAAAACTATGGGAGTTACTCTTCCCTAGTAAGTAACTCATTGGTTGTACGTGAAAAATCAATAGAAATTCCACCTAGCCTTCACTTTTCGAGTTAATAATAATCTAAAGTGCCGGAGCGTTGCATTTTTTGTGGAGGAAAAATAGTGTCGCGAAAAATTCCTTGAGCCCCAGCCAAAAGACATATCCATGTCAAAAGAGCTTTTTCTAAAATTATCTTCAGGTTCTATGAGTCTCATATAGTCACATGTACCTACTCATAACAAGAAAATAAGCTAAGAGGTTTATGTACAAATGAACTAACAATAATACGTATCTGTACCCCCAAAAAATTACATATGGTAATGGTGGCTATTGTAACAATTAAGAGAACAAACAACTAGATAATAGATATATTAACAGTAATTAATAATAAATATATTAACAAAACAATGTATTCTAATACGGGCGAACTCCGCCTGACGGTAAAAATACCAATAGCCATTCATGTTTCTTTCATTAATGCTGCATTTAAAATTTACGAGTATGTAAAATAAAAACATGTTTTCATTCATTCGTATGAGTCTCTAAAAATTTGATTTCTTAAGAAATTTATGGGGAAAAAATGCACCTTGGCGCGGGCTATGCCCTCCTACACCCCCCCTGGTTTAGCGACAACGTCTAAAATTATAAAACATGCTTGTCTCTTAATTCTTTTTTATTTTTATTTGCTGTCTGCTGATTCTTGGAAGCCCATCATTTCAATCGTCTCTTAATGTCCCAGAGAGTCTCAGTATCAAATTTCAAAGCCATGTTGGTATTCATGGCAACGAGTGTGTTGATGCCCTTGCGAGGAGAGTCATTGGTGACAACTCTATTGATGTGCTGCCTACATCAATCTCCTACATGCAACATAAGGCCAATTCCATCTGACATGAGCAATGGCAGGGTGTGAGGTCACTGGTCTGCGTGGTGTCCTTCAGGACCAAGGCCCTACAACTGTACGTGGATCTCAGACGCCGCCGAATGCAAATTGAAGAGAGCATTGGCGGACATATTGGGGTCAACTTCAGGCGCCCTTTTTGAATTGTAAGGCTAGCTAGTTTGTGTAGAAGTGTTCGTAGAAAACATTTTGTATTATCTTGATGAAAACTAGTCTAAAATCATTAAAAACGTCAATTATTATGATGACAACACAGTTTGTAAATGAATTTTATGCAATATTTTCAACAGAGACAAACTGTGGGAGCTGCTTGTCTTTGGAATATCTAACCAAATATGACGATTTACAAACTTATTTAGGCTACAATTCTCGTCCGATTTTCGTGATTCTTTTTTTGTTCAACTATGAATTCGGTCTAGTTTTGGATCTTATATCAGGAATTTGATTATGAAAAAGGGTGAATGGAGGGGGTAACAGAAAAATATCATGATGTTTTAACTAATATCGTCAGATTTTTGTGATTCTTTTTTGTTCAACTAAGAATTTTGTCTCGTTTTGGAAGGTATATTAGGAGTTTAAAATTTAATTATGGACGAGGAAGATTGGAGGAGTTAATAGTAATAAATCATGATGTTTTAACTTACCAAGTCAGATTTTCGAGATCATTTTTTAAATTGGGTTATAAAAATATGTCAGGAGCTTCAAATTTCATACTGGAAGTTTTATTATTTGATTTGCTGTCAGTGGAGGGAGTTAATTGGTGGAGGGGGGGGGGGTCGAGAAGTCATGATATATTTGTTTTTTCTCTTATTTTAACTCTCACCAAATATATATAAAATCAATTCATAGGGACGTCCGTGTAATGTATGCATTACTTACCAATATGATTTCATGTAGTTTTGCGTAGTGGCGATATTGTACTTTTCATACCGTACTTATAATAGTTAGGGCATAAGTTAGTTAGGTATTTTAAAGTGAAAGATCCTTCCATTATTCAAAAGCAATTATCTCAGAACCATTCTTCCAAAGTAACAGAAGAATCGCTCTGCATTTCAATATTGAGACAATATCTTGTACATAAGACACAGTTTTACAAACACCATGGGTTCACCTGGATGGGGCAAGGAGTATGATCAGAGGAGCTGAACAATAGAATAAGTAAATTAATAACTACATCATGGCACTTTCTATGTTAATATATTATTTTCATTTTACATACAATTTCATACAATTCTGTCAATACAATAGAATACAATACAATGTCAATACAAAAAACAATTTCATTTCTCAATTTCTTGTTTAAAGGAAATCTGTGGAAAAAACAAAACAAAGTTTAGATTAATTTGAAAGTTTGTAGCTCATGCATAGGTAAGTTAGTAAAAAGTATGCCTAGATAAGTTAGTAAAAAGAAAATTATTACCAACTAGGTACAATAGATACTGCGTTACCACATCAAGAGGCCTACAACAGACCAAAATAATCTTTAGGAAATCGTGAAACTCTATACTTACTTGTGAAATGAGAGAGTGCAGTCTTCAGTTTTGCGATTTATGCAGTTAAATGCCGCACACACTTTAACCATTGTTCATTATCAAAGAAATTTCATGAGTAGATAAACTATAATAATACAATCTTCATTGCACATGATAAACGATGTTGCCCCCAATATGGCCGACTACAGACCGTTCAATTTGCAACGCGACACTAGCGCTACGAGTGGGTCTAGTTTACTATTACAATGTCTTTGTTCAGGACTAGTGCCCGGTGGGCCTATTCGTAACCCAACTTCCAAGGAGGGAACCGGGTTGCCACTGGCCATACCCGTCTTACTCCCAGACACCTGCTTATTGCAGGAGCTCGAGATCTTGTGTGCGGAAGGTGTGTGGATCTCTCCATCCGCCACTTTCTGGAGGACTATCCAGCCCTCATGGACCTCCTAGTGCAGCATCGGCCCCCTCAGTGGGGTGAAGTTTTATCTGGACCACACAAGGTCCAGTCCGTGTTGTTGTACCTGAGAGCTACTGAGCTCTACTACGAACTGTGATATCTGCTCTGTGATATATTTTTGTACAATCTAGTCATAGTTTTATTTCACTTTGGCGATTATATATGGTAATATATACAGGGTGATTCCCTCGTAGATGCAAAAAAAAAAAATTTGGGTGAAACTACATCAAAAATGAAGTAAAATGCCGCCAACTGCATATTTTTATCTCAATCCGTACTCGAGATATGATTTTTTAAAGGTTTTTTCAGGAATACCGTGTTTTTTCATTTTAAACTCGGATTTCTCCACTTTGCCTCATTTAATTTTAACTTTCAACCTCATTTTCGGCATCAGCATTAAATTTCCTATAAGAATAGTGTACTTGGGTTCTTAAAAAGTACCATCCGAAGACCCTCACATCAGCTCAAACATTGACGATTTTGAAAAAAGAATATTTCTGAAAATCTTTAAAACTTTACTACTCTTTTAAAAAGAATCCTGAAAACTGGAAAATCTCATGAAAACTGCTTCATCTAATATGCTTTCCAACGGTATTATCAATTTTACTTTTATTTTGTTATTTAGAGGAGAAAATAATGTTTTAATGTTAAAAAATGTGGGGTTTTCAATGAAATTGTTGGTTTTTTCGAAAGATGACCCTCCATGAACCAACGAGTATGGGGTCGGTTTCTATGTATTTTTTCTCGCTGGATCAAATGGAAACTCTTGCAGATCTCTCAACTACGTTATAATCGAGTTTTACACTTTAATTAACTAGTTTTACCCCATAACACACATACATTTTTAATCGTAACAAACAAACTAAACATTTGCGATTTTAAGTGTAAAACTCGGTTATAACGGAGTTATAGAGATCTACAAATGTTACCATTCGATACAGCGAGAAAAAATACATAGAAACCGACCCCATACTCGTAGGTTCATGAAGGGTCATCTTTCGAGAAAACCAACAATTTCATTGAAAAACCCACATTTCTTAACATTATCACATAATTTTCTCCTCTAAATAACAAGATAAAAGTAAACTTGATTATACCGTTGGAAAGAGTATTAGACGAAGCAGTTTTCATGAGATTTGCCAGTTTCCAGGATTCGTTTTGGAAGAGTAGTAAAGTTTTAAAGATTTTCAGAAATATTCTTTTTTCAAAATCGTCAATGTTTGAGCTGATGTGAGGGCCTTTGGATGGTACTTTTTAAGAACCCAAGTACACTATTCTTATAGGAAATTTAATGCTGATTCCGAAAATGTGGTCAAACGTTGAAATTGAATGAAGTAAAGGGGAGAAATTTGAGTTTAAAAGGAAAAAAACACGGTTTTCCTGAAAAAACCTTTTAAAAATCATATCTCGAGAACGGATTGAGATAAAAATATGCGGTTGGCGGCATTTTACTCCATTTTTGATGTAGTTTCACCCAAATTTTTTTTTGCATATGCGAGGGAATCACCCTGTAATTAGTTATTAGCCTATTCTAGATCTAGTCTTAGTAGTACTATTTTGTTATTGAGGTTTTTTATCCACTCTTTCGGATAAAAAACCTCCGTGATGGCACTCAGTTCAGTGGTGGAGGGTAGCATGGCTCTCCTTGGATTGTGCCACTTGCAGTGTCCCTATGGACACCTTCTCAATGCCGCTAATGACCCTTATGGTTGAGGTGCGGCTTAAACCACTAAAAAAAAATCAGATGTTAACTTCCTTAGGTGAACAGGAGAGCATTTAGCTCACTCAGCTCATCAGAAAGAGCCATTTTATTGTCTCTTATTTTAATTATTAAAATATTTTATTGTCTCTTAATGACCCAGAGAGTCCCTCTTTCAAATTTCAACTTCCTAGGATGAACAGGAGAGATTTTAGCTCACTCAGCTGATCAGGGATCAGCCCATCATTTCAATCGTTTCTTGATGAACCAGAGAGTTTTTCTATGCTAAAACTTTAATCATACCAAGTATTCTTCTCAATCCTTCAAAATGCTCATGAGATAGTGTTTGCATGTTCATACATATCCTGTGTATGGATGACTTAGCTCACTCTGCTGATCAGAAAAGAGCCAATCACAGTCTTCCAATCGAATATCACCTTCCTAGGGTTAACAGTAGAAAATTGAGCTCACTCAGCTAATCAGGGAACAGTCCATCATTTCAATCGTCCCTTAATGAACTCTTTCTATTCTAAAACCTTAATCATACCAATTATTCTTCTCAATCCTTCAAAATGCACATGAGATAGTGTTTGCATGTTCATTCACATCCTGTATATGGAGGACTTAGCTCACTCTGCTGATCAGAAAAGAGCCCATAATTTCAATCGTCTCTTAATGTCCCAAAGAGCCAAACTATCAAGTTTCAACTTCCTTGGGTGAAAAGGAGAGAATTTAGCTCACTCTGCTGATCAGAAAAGAGCCAATCACAGTCTCCCAATCGAATCTCAACTTCCTAGGGTTAACAGTAGAAAATTTAGCTCACTCAGCTAATCAGGGAACAGCCCATCATTTCAATCGTCTCTTAATGAACCAGAGAGTCTTTCTATTCTCAAACCTTAATCATACCAAGTATTCTTCTCAATCCTTCAAAATGCTCATGAGATAGTAGAAATGTCAGATTCTTCAAAATGAATCGATTTAAGTCGTATCGATTCTTTCAAGTAGAATCGAAAAGAATCGTATCGATTTTTTAAGAAAATAAATAATAACGAATAGGTTGTTCATGTTGTTCAACATAACTATGTTGTTCATGAGACAGGGGTACTACGTATTCGTGTTAGGTACTTAAATTCTAATAACGTAAAAGGTACATTACCTACTAGTAAACATGCAATATTTCATGATCTTGCTATCACCTTGAGCTCTTTTTACACACTTCATCCAGCATTATCATTTTTTCATAGATGGGAAAATGTAACAATATGTACATCAAGAATCAAAGATTATGAAACAATGGTAAATAACTATATTTCAAAAACATCCACCATTACCAATACCATTAAACAAATGCTTACTTTTATTTCTACTTCTAGTAAACATATTTACCTAATTCTTCTTCCTCAATAAATAGCTACGTTTGTGGAAGTGGTTTTACATTTTAGCGAATTTTTGAAGAAAATTAAGCTATTGCTCTCGCCTCAAAATTTGTAGAATGTGAATTTTTGAAAAAATTTTATGCAAAAATCCGTTTCAGGCTATTCTGAATCATATTCTGAAGTTTAACGCATTTTTTTATGTATCTATGTATGTATGTATGTATATATGTATGTATGTGTCATTCCAGACGATAACTGTCCGTAGAATTGTGCTAGAAACTTCAAACAAATTTTAAAATGTTAAGGACACAAAACGAAAGTTCAAGTTCGTTGGCCAGCATGATCGGATTACATCTTCGGGTTGAAATTTTCAAAAATGTAGTCAAAAATTTCAAAATAGCCTGTTTTTTGCGATTTGTTTTGCGAAATAATTTTTTCAGCATACTAACAAGTGGTATATTCGGAATCAGCGTAAAATTTCCTATAAGAATATGTATCAAGTTTTCAAAAATTTCAAAGTTGAAAAATCAGTCAAAAATCGAATTAATGCCGTTCGCTAGTTGTAAAAATCGGTAATATTTGCATGAAACATTGTCCAAATTCAGATTGAACTACTCTTATGGAAGTATCCCTGTATAACCAATCCTAGAACCATGCTGTTTAAAACGTAGGTAGTAGGTGCTTTAAAAAAAAAAAAAAAAAAAAAAAAGTAATCACAACTGATGAGTTTACTCTGTGCATGTGTTAATAATTTGATTCCATGTTTGTCTATCAAAATCATAAACTAAAATTTCTCAACACGATCAATAGCGACTGAAATGTCGAAGATTTCTTCAAAAATTCGCTCATGGGGTCATGCTGCATGACTGGACTTTTTATGTATGTATGTATATATGTATGTATACATGTATGTGTCATTCCAGACGATAACTGTCCGTAGAATTGTGCTAGAAACTTCAAACAAATTTTAAAATGTTAAGGACACAAAACGAAAGTTCAAGTTCGTTGGCCAGCATGATCGGATTACATCTTCGGGTTGAAATTTTCAAAAAAGTAGTCACAAATTTCAAAATAGCCTGTTTTTTGCGATTTGTTGTGCGAAATAATTTTTTCAGCATACTAACATGTGGTATATTCGGAATCAGCGTAACATTTCCTATAAGAATATGTATCAAGTTTTCAAAAATTTCAATGTTGAAAAATCAGTCAAAAATCGAAATAATGCCGTTCGCTAGTTGTAAAAATCGGTAATATTTGCATGAAACATTGTCCAAATTCAGATTGAACTACTCTTATGGAAGTATCCCCGTATAACCAATCCTAGAACCATGCTGTTTAAAACGTAGGTAGTAGGTGCTTTAAAAAAAAAAAAAAAAAAAAATGTAATCACAACTGATGAGTTTACTCTGTGCATGTGTTAATAATTTGATTCCATGTTTGTCTATCAAAATCATAAACTAAAATTTCTCAACACGATCAATAGCGACTGAAATGTAGATTTCTTCAAAAATTCGCTCATGGGGTCATGCTGCATGAGTGGACTTTTTTCATATTTTCTGTTCATCCAGCTGATGAAAAGAATCGGCCTCTGATTCTCGAAATTTTGAATCAATTCTCCGATACTTAAAAAAATAAAAATAATCCAAAAGTATAGATACTTTTTTAAAATAATCGATTCTTTAAAGATTATTCTTTTTTACCATCCCTATGAGACAGTGTTAACATGTTCATACACATCCTGTGTATGTTTTTATTAATTTTCATGATAATGAAGCAATGCTTGCCTTTTGAACGCCGCACGCTCTCTGTTTCAGAATTCCTCGGATTCCGCGAGGAAGAGGTCGCCGATGCTCGGGTTTTTGCCGAAGTGAACTCGTCCATCGGTAGAGAGTGGATGCGCAAACGATCGCCTCGAACGCCCCGGAAGCAAAGCCCCAGAACTGAGCAACTACCCGAGGGAACACCCAAAAGTCTTAAGAGAAGCTTGAAAATACCGGAAAATTTCATCAAAAGAGAAAGCTCTCCGGGTCTCTACGACGCTCAAGATGGAGGTGTTTACAATTCCAAAGAAACCAGTAACCATCACGGTGGGAAGGTTCTGCGTAGAACTGCCAAAAAGACTATTCCTGAACAGAATTCTGTGGATAGGGCTGGAACTAGCATACGTGAAAAGACCATTTCAGCAGGTTCAGCAGATACCTGCAAATATGGCGGCATTAATGATAATTTGGTGCGCGGTAGAGCTGATGGTTCTTTGGCAGATGCTGTGTATTCGCTAAATGGTTCAGCTAGTGGATTTGTTGATGGTGGAATGTCCGTTCCTCATAACGGTAGTAACATTCGAGTGGAGTTGAGTTTGGTCAAAACTGAAAATTCGGAGTCTGATGCTGGGTTGAGAGAAGTTGGGTCTTCCGAAAAAATAAAGAAGGTGGCATTTAAAAACAAGAGAAAAAGCAGTAACGTCAGGAAACATCCGTTGTACGCTAAAGATGATGCGTTGAATGATGTTACGAATCCTATTTCTTTGAATCCACCCATAGTCAAAATCGAGATAACTTCCAAATGCCAAAATTGTCAATCACCTACTGAGACGAGCGCAGACTTGAAACGGAGTTCGCGAGTCAGAAAAATTCCTGCCAAGCTGCAGGGAGACGTTCTTACAAATGTCAGCTGGATTAAAACTGAGCCCAGCACCTCATCGGGAGATTCTCCTGAAGATGTGGAGACAACAACGGGCTCTATGTTGAGCGGGAAAACACAGGTGGAATCCGGGGTAGCTAGCTTACCCCAGCAGCAAGTCGTTGCTGAAGAAAACCATGTACAGATCGCGAGCACCTTCACCATTGCTGAGTCAAATCACAGGTCAGTCATGGTAAAAAATAACACACTAGTCTCGCTTTTTTTTTTTTTTTCCAACAATATAACTTTATTGCAAAAAATTCATTACAGTTTAGAATAATACAAAACAATGTATAAATATTACATGATACATGGGTGGGAGTCGGAGTCCAGTTTCCCTCATATGCTATTAACAATCCGGTGTTACGTCCTTGGTAGGGCATTTGTGGTGAGGGTTATGGGGAGATTATTGTAAGAGGTTGATGTTTTGGAGTGCGGGCAGAAGATCGGTGTGGCGTTTTCTTTTTAGCCTGCGATTGGGCCGGTCAGTTGGGATGGTATTCAAGTGGGTTAGGATGATGCAAGAGCCGTTGGTGGAAGCGAGTGTACGAGGCTTGTAGTATGTCCTGCACAGTGGGCATTACCAAATCTTTATGTAAGTTGGCGTTCCTGATATACCATGGCGCATCAGTTATCACCCTTAGAGCACTGTTTTGAAAGGTTTGAATACGTTGTACCTGCGAGTTAGATGCATCACCCCAGATTTGGCTCCCGTACTCCCATATGAGTCGTATGAGTATCTGAATAGATAAGACGCTTGGTGTTTGATGAGAGTGGGGATCGCTTCCCGAGGAGAGGTTTGAGTTGTTTCAGGCGGTGGCGGCATCTTTGCAGGATGGCTGTGATATGATCATTGAAAGTGAGCCTTTTATCCAACATAATCCCCAGGTAACGGACTTTAGTTGTAGAAGGAACAATGTCAGCGCCAATGCTCAAAACTGGAAAATGATGGATATGGAGGTATTTGAATATCACAGAGCTGGACTTTTGAGGGTTCAATTTTATTTTCCATCTTCCCCTCCGAAAGAGGCTCGGTGACTCTCCTAGTTATTCTCTAAGATGTCGACCTATAGAAGACGGCGATTCAGCTATTGGCTTGGCCCAAATTGAATGATATGCATTTTTAGGCTTGGCGTTTCACGGCATTTCATCTCTTAGGCGGCTTTCACACTAGTAAGACACGAGACATCAGATCAGTAGACACGCGACACGCTTCTTCCAAATCCAACCCATTGAAATGTATGAGAGCTTTCACACTGAAGAGACGTGCTTCGTGTCTTCTTGAAACATGAAACAAGTGTCTGAAGAGATCCGGCAGGTTGGAATTCGGGGCAGGTCTCATGGCATTGTGGGTAAACATTATCTGCAATGGCAGGAGTCCCTGGGTTCCAGGATCTCAAAACACGCGTTTCTAGTCGGTTTGTGTGATTCAAAATTTTCAGTTTGTGTCCAGCACTTTGCTTCTATAAACATAGTGTTGTTCCTTGTACCCATTACATTGAAAAACTTCTTAGAAGTTAGTATCTCCATTTTAAAGTAGGCTTGGAACTTCCGTGGGTGGGATAGAAGTTCTTCGGACAACACATACTGAGGAATGTGTTCCTATGCATTTTGCCAGTCGAGTCCTGCGAAGTATTCTTCTCCTCCTTATAACTACAGCAATTAATAACTCATCATCTGATGATGAACTCATTTTGAGTGTTTGAGTGTGAATAGAATAGAATAGAATAGAAATACTTTATTGTCACCATACAACAAAAGGTATCTGACAAACGTCAACAGGAGAAAAAAAAAAAAAAAAAAAACAAGCAAAAATGGCATAAAAACAGGTATTAAATTGTCAATATTTTTCTCAACACTTCACTGGAGAACACCAGCTCCCACAAGAGAATTCATTTGTGTGGTATGGAGCCAAAGCGATCAGCCTATCCTTTATTTTCCTCTGAAATACGGCAGGGCTCATCGACTTCAGAGCAGCCTGCAGATCATTATACATCTTCATCCCCTGAGAGACTGGATTATATTTCTGAACTAGAGCCAGCCGACAACTTTGAGTAGAAAGCAGATCCCGGTTCCTTGTATGTTCCCCCAGGCGTGGAAAATCTTCCAGGTTGTTCTTGACTCTGGTTAAAATTGCCTGGATATAAAGCTCAGGAAGAGTCAATAGTCCCAAATTCCTGAACAGATCTGCAGTGAGCGTCACAGCGAGCCCCTTTCAAAATCCGAATTGCAGATTTTTGCAGTCTGAAAATCTTGACTGAGTGTATGTACTGCGTATGTACTCATAGTGTAGTGAACTCACTGTTGACAACATGGCTAACTTGACTGAATACAAAAAGCACATGCCTCTTGTGTGTTAAAGGACTTGTCTTATGTTTCAAGTCGCGTGTCTACTGGTCTTACGTCTCGTGTCTAACCAGTGTGAAAGCCGCCTTACAGGACCTCATGTTCAGACTGACTACCCTATCTGTATACATCCTAAAAAATCGTCTTATATATCTTGACGATTTCAAATGTCATAATTATCATGGGTTTCACTTTTCTATTTTCCAGTGGCACGACATCTCCTGCGGAATCTAGAACGCTACGTAAGACTACCCCCTGTCTGTATGCGGAAAACTTCAGTGACTCTGATTACCATCCTGGCAACACTGATGACGAAAGGAACAGCACAAACTCCGCCCAGCGTAACAAGAAGACACCTGCGAAGAGAAATAGATCCAATTTGAAGGATCATTCAAGTAATTCTAGTAATTAACAGACTTACGACCTAAAAAAATAGTATTAGCCAACGCATATTTCGTTGAAAACATCAGTTCTCGTCTGATCATCAAAGTTAAGCAACATCGGGCTTGGTTAATACTTGGATGGGTGACCGTCCGGGAGCGCCGCAATTTTGGCATCTTTATTTCATGTCCCATCATTCAATTTTTCATCTATCTACATCAAGTTTAGGTAATCAGGCCTCGTGGAATAGTTCGTTTTGAGTGCCTTCCCTGCTTCATCAAATGGTCATTTCCAAGATCTGAGAAGGTACCTAGCACTGATTCTGCTTCCAACCTACTCAATTTGTTATTGAACTGACCACAGCTTTTGTATACAAACTTATTTAAACACAAACCTGCTCGTTGTCTGAATCTTTATTTTGGTAGATACAACTTTATAGTACGAAATGTACTTGCGAATGCTTACGAAAAATAGGTATCTACTTGAAAATCGGGAAGTATCAACAACTGCATTTACTACCAAGTCGGTGAACAGGATGTCTGGATGTCGGATGAAGTAGGTACTTTGTTCACATAATCAATGGAATTTGATTTAATAATACAATTATTAGGTATATTTATGACAGGTTTTTACTTTTTTCGACTAGGTAGATAATTGTGGAAGGGAAATATTATTAGACGACAGTCAGAGGGAGAATGCATACCTAACCTATACTCTTAAAACTGTGGTCACCTATGTGTCAGGTTATGGTGACTAAGAGTAGGACGGATTCCAACGAAAGCATTTTTCCCGCTTTCGTGTAGGTAGGCTTCTTTCCTGTGCACGCATAGTTCTGCGTTGACGCGTAAATTCGTCCATGCGCACTTGGCATTTCAGTCTTTTTTCGCAAACGGGTAGAAAATCACGGGAAGATCAAATACTCTCTATTGTCTTTTTGTAATTCGTTCAGATCAAGTATTATAATACAGTGAGTATTACTTTCTATTTAAACATCGAGTATTATTCATGTAAGCAGAGTAGCAGAATATTCAAGAATACATAACATTTTGGCGCAGTTGGTAGGACAATAACTATCAGAGGCTGGTGGTCCTACTAGTCGGGTAGTTAAAGAGACCTATAGCCCATATTCTCGTGACGTCACGCCTGCAGTAGGTTGGTTTTTTAGCCAAGATCAGCCATGACGGCACCTATGTCAGTAAATCGCAACTCAACCAAGGTATTTTTCACAGGGAATTCGCCGTCCTACGTCAATGTAATTCGTGGTTATAAAGCCATTTTTCAACAGTTTGTTTTGAAAAAGTAATATAGTAGTGATAAAAAGTTCCACTTCAACTAAATAGTCACGATAATTGTGCCTGACAGCGATTATTGGTTGTTCCCAACGATACCGATGTGATGTTGAATGAGTTTTTGTTTGGACTAAATTATTATAGTTAATAAATAATAATGTCTGAAAACTAAAGAAATTCATACTTTTAGGCTTTGAGAATAAATAATCTGAAAAATAATGAAGAAAAAATGATTGAAAATTCCTCAGATTTCTGTTCTGCAGTGTAGGTACATTGCCATGGCACAGGCAGTTTCATCAGCGTTTTAAATACGTTCGTATTACCTACTATAACTGAGGAAGCTTTACATGTTATACTGAATGAATAAAAGGATAGATTTGATTGTTTGACGAAGTAAATAAGGCAGGTTGCTGTGAACACCAAGAAACGATACTACTTAGTCACATAGGTAGGTAGGAACGAACTTTACCTGATTCGCTGTTGGTTAAAAGTGCCCAAACAAAGTAGGTAGGTTGTTTTTTAGAAACAACAATTTATTGGAACGTAGAGGAATTACTTCAAAGAACTCTTTGGCTAAATTGATCCTCTAGTTCTTTTGATCTCTTCATCTTTCATTGGTCCCTCATAAGCCTAACTGAAGTGCTGCTCCGTCTCCAAACTCAAGCTCCGCACTTCTCCATCTTTTTCTTGCGCCTCTAAGGCACATGCTGGATGCACGCAATATCGCCATTGTGATGCGGACTCTCAACCATCCTCGAACAACCGTCTGAGGCCGATCCCAAATGTCTGATAAGCGCTCACCCAATACTTTCACAAAGGCATTCATTTGAGGAGCACATAGACCATCGACTGAACATACCAGTGGTGTGAATGAGGCATGCCTCTCTTCACATGCATTCAGAATACTTACGCATCTTTTCTTGCTCTGCTGAGGCTAGGACAGAAGGGACGGGACGAGAACCATAAGTGTCCTACGACAGGGACGTCAAACAAGGCTTCCCTCTGTGGCTCCCATGTACCTCGACACACCAATTCCCCTCGTAGCATTGGTTCGGATCCTAATGCCTCCCATATAATGGGCTCCTTCACGCAGTTCCCCCATGCAGTTGACATCAATTCTCCTAACAAGTCTCTAACTTCGTTGTGGCGTCTGGTGATGAGTCCCCCAGTTTTGCAATCTAATGCGTGTTGCAAAGTGAACGTTCCGTTGCCACATCCATCACATGACTTTGGCATTTCAACAGGTTGGCGTCTGTACCGAATTGCTAGAGCATCCCTGAATTCACACGGAGACATATCAAAGTTGTGCTTTTTCAAAGGGAGGGCTGACAGCCATCCTGAAGACTTACAACCTGACTGAGCGTAAATAGATCTTTCAATAGCTCTTTTTCGGTTCGTGGAAAATTTATTGATTGTCTGGCATAACAGGGTGTCTTCCGAATCTCCTTTTTTCTTTTTGGCCTGACTCTTGGCAGATTCGGTTCTCGAAACATGTTCTACGATGTTCAATTCCCTTCCACTTTTTATGGCTCCAACAAGTTCTTCGGTTCCCGCCCGTGATGTTTCAAAGCACAACTTAGTCATATTTATTGGGTTATTTATTGCCAATCCCCCTTTATATACTGGCAGAGAGAACATGGCCTTCTCCTCTGATGAAATTGTTCCTCCAACGATTTTAGGAAGAAATGTATAGGTAGGTTGTTGCTTTGCCGACGAATGCAACTGCTGATTAGCAAGTTTGTCAAATATCGAATCAAGAAATGTGCAACATCAATTAAAAACCAACTGTATGGAAAAAACCTTGAAATTCATTCTTCTGAAGGTTATATTTTGTTGAGACGGCATTGGCAGTGCAGTTATTACGCGAGTTTTACAGTACAGGGACAAAACTGCTCGTACCTACTTACCTTTTTTGACTATGGAAGTACATGAACAACAAGTATTAATATACGGAAAGTATGTAGGTATACCTTCCCTCTAGGTAGGTACTTACCTTTCCACATGCGATAGGTACCTTATATTCGTGGCCATGATTTGGAGGTGTCAGTGGCTGAACTTGAGGATCGCCAGTGAAGAGCTGGTAATATTATTGTTTATAATATCCCCGAGTCTGGTTTGTCCGACTCTGTGAGGTCAGTCGAGGAGGATTTAAGCAGGATTAAGAACGAACTAACGAAGCTATCCCCAGAGTTTACTGATCTGGTTAAACGAATCGTAATATTGGGTAAGAAGAGTGAAAATAAGGTTCGTCCTGTGAAACTAGTTTTTGATAACCCTTCCTCTGATAATCGTGTGCTCACTGCTAATCGTTCGTTACAACCTCAAGCTCTATCAGCTTCTTTTGATCGGACCCCATCTCAGCGGGCCTATCTGGCCGAATTGCGTGGACTGTTTCAGCGGAGACTGGATGGTGGCTAGGCGAAACTGACGATAAGATATGTATCAGGGATTCCAACCATAGTGACCACTCATTTGGACGCTAACCAGTCAAGAAACCTAGAGGGAAGGGGAAGACTGAAACCACCAAGCAAACCGGATTATATCAAAACGTAAGAGGGCTCAACACTATGTTGTCTGTTATTCGTCACCAGGCACCTCATCTCACTTATGATTTCTTAATGTTCACTGAAACATGGCTTGCACCTTCTGTTGAGTCGAATGAGCTTCGTCTTTCCAAATTACAGTGTTTATCGTTCTGATCGCCCGCTTACCTTCCTGGATACCATACCAGCCTTTAACATTTCTTGAGTCTCATCTACTGGATGCCTTAAACTCTGCCTATCCTGGCTTCTGATTTATCTGACAGATTTTTACTAGTTTATGTACCTTATAATTTTTGTTAATATTTTGTCGTAAATTATATCTTAGTTCAAATATCTAATCAACTTAATCTGTTTCATGCAATATATTATTGATTTTTCTGTAATTGGCTTTAGCCGTAAATAAATAAATAAATATTCCCATCTAGCAGGGCTCTCATGGCACGTCCTTTCACATGACCTCTTTAACGGGTCTCTAAAGATTTTTAGTTACTTAATCTATTCAAAGAACAGTTCTGAAAACTAGATAGGTAATCCTTGAACATCTTCACGGCTGATGTCTGGAACTTCTAACACTTGTTTGTCAACACCACAAATTTCATTGGGATCTCGACCGCTCAATCTTGGCGTTCACAACGTTTCAGGTCATTGCCGAATGACAGCTTGATATAATTCGCGTAGAATGTATTACCTGACATAATAAAATATACTGAACTAGGAACTAGGTAAATACCTACTGACTAGGAAATACCAAATTTTATTATTAGTTAAGGAATGGGTAAGTTAATCTTCTCTTTCATTTGCTTAGGCACTGGGTGGTGATCGGTTGGTTTTTTTCTCTCTCTCTCTTGTTTCCCCTGCTAGGCTTATTCGGTTGGGTTCATTTCTTCCCTTTTTTTTTATGTACGAGATGAAGGTCCCAAACCCATTGTTATAGCTGCTCCATCACGGAAGCCTATAAGGTCCTCTGCATTTCTCCACTTCTTTCTAGTTCCTCTAATGCACATAGACGTTGCTCGCAAAATGGCAAAGGAAACCCTCGCTTGTAACCACCCGGTAACATGGCTTTGCGGTTTAGACCATCTGTCTGCCAACCGTTCTGCCATTACCTTAATACAGTTCGCCATTTGAGGAGCAAATATCGCGTCTGTTGTGCAAACCATTGGGGTGAAGGAGGATCGTCTTTGAATACACGCGTCATTATATTTCCTTTTCTTTTCTTCCTCTGCAGACTTCAGATTCGCTGAGACTGGACGGAAAATATGAGAGGGCGCATCAGTGTCAGTGACACGAATATCAAAGATGGCTTCTCTCTGCCTTTCCCATACACCTCTGCACGCCAGATCGCCCCTGAGCCCTGCTGAGGTATTGGACGCTTCCACTATGACGGGTTCTTTAACAACATTTCCCCAGGCTTCAAACATGAGTTCGCCCAATACATCACGTACTTCGTTATGGCGTCTGGATATTAGACCTCCTGTTTTGCAAGTTAGAGCGTGCTCAACATTGAACGTGCTTGCACCACATCCGTCACAGGATTCTGGCATATTCAGTGGGTTTCGTTTGTACCGTACGGCATCTCTGAACTCACTGGCTGACAAATCAAAGTTGTGTCTTTCCAATGGTAGTGCTGACAACCATCCCGACGAACTTTGTGCTGATGCTTCTACTGCACGATTAATTGCCCTTTGACGATCAACAGGGAATTCTCTCTTGATTCTTTCCAATTCTTCTGTTTCGTCTTGTGTTTTTCTCAAAACTGCCTCTTTTTTTCTTATTCTCTGCTCGTTTGTATGTGCTATTAGGCTCAAAGGTACTCCATTTTTTTAGTGAGTCTATTACACATTTGGAACCAGCTAGAGAGGTTTCATAAGACTGGTTTGCTGTCTTTGTTGGATCTGACCATCCCAATCCACCTCTCTTTACTGAACCGTAAGATAAGTAGGTGGTGACTCCTAATGGCGCGTTTTCGCATAGTTTACTCATCTCCATGGCAGCAAGGGGAAATGACTTCACAGTTTTAAGGTTTTTAGCCTTGCTTCAATGAAAGGATGCGCTAGTGTCGAAGTCTCAAGAATATCACCTATACTGCAAGTAGAATAATTCATTTTTTCAATGGCTATAATCTGTAAAGATGGAATCTGCAATGAAGCCTACTAACTTGATTATTTTGTCAAATGAACTTCCACGTTAAGTGCATACATGTTTGAATGAACATTACACCTTCTTGTTAAAAAATAAGTATTTTAATTTAATTATTTTTTCGTTTTCAGATGTTGGTAATTCGAAAAACAAGCCTTGGAGATGTGAATTGTGTCCCTACAGAACAGCGTCAGAAGCCAGTCTTAAAACCCACACTAGAGCCCACACAAGTGAGTGCTGCTGTTCACTTAATTTCAATGAAGACCAAGAAAATTTCATTTTTTCATTGCACTCAAAGTGCGCAAATTTCAAAACCAACTAAATAACATAAATACAGGGTGCGACAGTGAGGACGGACGGTTTTAAAAAAATCATAGAATAGTGAATTTTTACTCAAAAACAAATTTATTGATGCAATCAGGTTAGCAAGGAAATAGCATTTGAGACAGTCAAGTGTGAAAAATCACATCAGGCATGTGGTGGCCGAAATCGTTGATGCAGTGCTAGAGGCGTTCTTGGAAGTTCGCGTAGACTCTCTCCAACATAGTGCTATGTTGAAATGATCACCAACTTCTTTTTCACTGAATTACGACGGCGACGTGTTCCAACCCGACGTGTGTGGTTCCAGCAGGATGGGGCGACCGCCCACACAGCCTGAGCATCAATGGACGTTATTTGCACTCTCTTCCCTGGTCGCCTTATTTCCAGGTTTGGCGATGTCCATTGGCCACCTCGGTCCCCAGATTTATCCATATGCAATTTTTTCTTATGGGGACACCTCAAGGCTAGAGTATACGAGAACAAGCCCCAAACTCTGGACGAATTGAAGGACGCAATTCGCGTGGAAGTCGCCCAAGTTGAAAGAGCTATGTTGGAGAGTACACCCAAGAACACCTCTAGCACTGCATCAAAAATTTCGGCCACCACATGCCTGATGTGATTTTTCACACTTGACTGTCTCAAATGCTATTTCCTTGCGAACCTGATTGCATCAATAAATTTGGTCTTGAGTAAAAATAAACTATTTTATGATTTTTTTAAAACCGTCTGTCCTCACTGCCGCACCCTGTATAAAACGAAATATTACGAAAATTCGCTAATACGATCATACTGCATGGTTAGAACTTTATTTAGTGTTATTTTTTTGGGAGACTTGAGTTTGGGCGAATGTTTTGGGTAAATGCTTGGGTAAAGGCCCTAGGGGAAAGATGATGGTTTTGGGTGAATGAGAAAAATTCTCAACCTACTTATCTAATTAGTAGTCGTGTAATAATAGTCATAATCATTTTTTTCTTGTAGGTCGAGCTTATTGAACACGTCAGAATATTGCGTTTTGACATTTTATGTCTTTACTCTGGCACATAAACGAAAAAAGCGGCAAAAAAAGCGTTACGGTTGGTTCTCTGATGATTTCCGATTACAACTGAGTCGTTGCGAGGGATATGGTACTTCGTCGTTTTTCATCCCACAAATTCGTTGACCATTCGTTTGAAAGCTCTCGATTTATCCAATCATATTATGTTAACTAATGTGAAGTGCGTGGCCAATAAGCTGAGTTATGAGCATGGTTATATGAATAATTGTTTTCACATAGGTGATCATTCTCAATAATTGATATTGTGAACATGACTGCAACCGCTTGTTAATTTCTAATGATTTCATTGAGCTGGTGTTTCGATGATATTATTCATAGCAGGTGATCCGAATATTGCGATAACGGTTTGATTCGTGAAGTGGTGGTTAAATCATTTTAATAGGTAATTTATATACTTCACACTCGAGGGAGCTGTAAGTTCGTATGTAGCCTCTTTGGGACATTTACTTGACGATGCCTTGGGTCCGGATCAGATGAGTGGCTCTTAAAGCTAATTTCTATACTTTACACTCTAGGAAGCTGTAATTTTGTATGTAGCCTCTTTAGTACATTTAATTGACGATGCCCAGGGTCCGGATCAGATGAGTGGCCCTTAGAGCTTGCATACGAGTCTGCAACACATACGAGTCTGCAACTAAAGACATAAAATGTCTCTATGTGTTGCAGACCCGTACGCAAGCGTTTCAGCCCATTATTACCGATTTTAGCAGGGAGGGGGGGGGGGCGCTTTTGGGGCTATTGCTAAATCATGTGTTACTATGTCAGAGATTTGATTACAGTGGCGTAACTATGTTTGGAATTTTATCTTTAATGATCATCCGCATCTAGTTTGCCTAATCTGTGGTCGCAGCGGGCTCTAAACGGCCGTTAGATATTGCAAAATATTTTGGTCCTCCCTGTTCTGCAACCATCCCTCGTCCAGTGTGTCCACCGTGTTACGGGTTCATTGCAAAATCACTCCGCTCTGCGAATGTGCAAACGTAAATTCCATTATGCTCAATTTTTTCACGCCCTAGTTGTCTGATCTCGCTCAAATTTGGATGATAGTTGGGCGATGACGATTTGATCATCCCATATCAATTTCATCATGAATGTATCATTAATAGCTACTGCGCATGCGCCTATGTGAAATCCTTGTAACGACCTTAATTTTCACAGTTTTCATCCGATTTTGATGAAATTATCAAGGAATGCGCAGGTTAGGTTGTAGATGGTCCCCTATCAGTTTCATTGTTGCCAAATCAATACTTCACTCTGCGCATGCGCAAACGTGAATAACATCATGTTTTATATTTTCACTCTCTAATTGTTCAAGTTTGCTAGGACCCCGTACCATTAACATGTGAAAAAAATGTGACTGTGAGATTCGCTGAAACTTCGCATATTGGTTCTATGGGTAATTCTGAACAGAAAAGATAGAGTGAAAAAAACTCTTAAATGCTTTAGTTTTAGAGCTAGAGGCTCAGGAAGGTGCTCAAATCAGGCTCCGGGAGATACTTCAATTTTTGTAATACTACGAATGTATCTGTGTGTGTGAGTTTGTGTGTGTGTGAGTTTGTGTATGTGTGAATAGACGGAGATATACTTTGCAGGACAGGATCGACTGCCAAGAATACTGTCTCATAAACACACACACAGATACATTCGTAGTATTGCGAAAATCGAAGTCTCTCCCAGAGCTTGATTTGAGCACCTTCCTGAGCCTCTAGCTCAAAAACTATGGCATTCAAGAGTTTTTTGTCCACTCCACCTTTTCTGTTCAGAATTGCCCAAAGAACCAATATGCGAAGTTTCAGCGAATTTCACAGTCACATTTTTTCCCATGTTAATGGTACGGGTCCATAGTTGGAAGAAGAAACGAGGAAGCTATGTGCCACACCCAACTTGCCAGGCGTTTTGACATTTGATAATTTTACCGTGTTCAAAAAGTATTGTCAAACAAACTCATCCTTTCGTCGGGAAATCTTTGATTTTTTGGCACAAGAATAGAATTTGTATCTATCCATAGGAGAGTTATCGTCTGGAGTGACATATACCTAAATGGATAAGAATTGTTTCAAAATGAATCGAAACGGTTTTCCATAAGAAAACTGGAAATTTTTCACTTTTCGGACAATTTCTACAGAAATTAGCTTTATAAAAACTCAAATTACTTATTCAAGAAATATTCGACGTTAATGAAATGTAACTGTGACGAAAACTTTCTTGTTTTTCAGAAAGTTCATACAAATGTCAGGAGTGCCCATACCTTGCCGTCAGCAAGACAGGTCTGGTGATCCACAAAAGGAAACATACAGGTGCAGTGTTATTTTTCATTTTTTTGCTTCCGAGTCTACCTAAAGGTAGTGGAGGCATTGTTTTCACATTCGGGAGAAAAAAAAAAATGTTTGATCTCCAAAACCAAAATTTCCAACGGCATTTTACGTTTTATACAGTTCTGATAAACTTTGGTTCCGTGTCTGTCTGTGTGTGTGTGTGTGTGTGTGTCGTATGTCCGCAAATCCTTGTAGCAAGCTAATTTTCAACTGCTTTCATCCGATTTGAATGAAAATTTCAGGGGATGTGCGGGCTAGAGACTAGACGGTCTCCTATTAGTTTCATCGTTCTTTACTCAATACTCCGCTGTGCGCATGCGCAAACGTAAATTCCAATATGCTCAATTTTTTCATTCCCTTGTGTGGGACGCCACCTCAAGCGCAGAAATGGGGAAAACGCAAGAGGGTTGCGAGGTCGCCACAGACGAACCCCCGTGAACGGGCGGGGGAGGCCGAACATCCTCGGGCAGTTCCGCCTGGAGCAGCGGCGCCCTCCACCCCTCCCCGAGACCGGCCGGTGGTGGCTATGTAAATCATGACGCCACCCCCTCCAGATTTGTCCGAATCCGAGTCCAAGTTGGAAGTTACCCCTAGCCAAGTTTTTACGAAAAGTCGTGTGTTTCCTGGCCTAGTATTTACGCCACCCACTGTGTTCCCTGAGAACTGTTACTCCCTCGCAAACAACTACTGTGTTTCCGCCGCTCCTCCACAAGTTCCGCGAAAGCAGAAGAGCGAGTGTTCCCCCTATTAATAGACAGAGGCTGACAAGTGTTCCTTACCCTATTCGTGAACAATCACTGTTACCGCCGCTCCTCCACAAGTTTCGCAAAAGCAGAAGAGCTAGTGTTTCCCCAATAAGAAACAGAGACTAATAATTGTACCCTCCGCATCCGCGATCTCAAGCAAATGGAATTCTACAAACTGGTAACGTTATCTATTGCTTTGTATCTGTTAAATGTTCCTTGTTGTCCATTCTGTAAGACTGGAAGTTCATCTCGTTGGAAGTCTGCTAGTAACATAGTAGTTACGAACACCTTAATGCTACAAATTTTTTATTAACAAAAAACATTCATTCATTACAAATCTTCGATTGTAGTTAGGTATCCTGTATCTTACGAAAAGCTTCTCATTTTCATCACCTTAAAGTTCACTTCTGTACAATTATTTTCGTATAATTCATCAATAACATCCTGAACTAGAATTTGGATTTAAAGCCTTTTAATAAATCTTGTGTTCTATGTCTGTGTATTTTAGTCATATCCCGTGATTCCCTACACTGGTAAAATTCATCTAGGTTTTCTCATGATCATTACTTATCATTATTTATTAATCAAACATTGTCTTTAGTCCAAGTCATATCGTCCGTTTCTAATAAATTAGGATCAGTTACTTCAAGAAGGTACCAAAGGAACCTGCTTGAAGTGGAGTTGATCCAAAAACTCCTTAGTGTATTTGTAAGTACTTTCAATCGTAGAGAAGCTTCACTTCTCCCATAATCCGGCCCACCGCTTAGCAACACCCTACCAACGATCGACCCCCCTCAATTAATTGAGGGGAAGCTTACACTTGTCGTCCGACCTCGCTCAAATTTGGATGATAGTTTGGGAATGACGATTTGATCATCCCATATCAATTTCAACATGATTGTATCATTAATAGCTACTGCGCATGCGCCTATGTGAAATCCTTGTAACGACCTTAATTTCCACTGTTTTCATCCGATTTCGATGAAATTGTCAGAGAATGCGCGGGTTAGGTTGTAGATGGTCCCCTATCAGTTTCATTGTTGCCAAATCAATACTTTATTCTGCGCATGCGCAAACGTAAATTCCATCATGTTCCATCTTTTCACTCTCTAGTCGTTCTAGTTCGCTTAAATTTGGATGATAGTTGGAAGAAGATGATGGGTAAACGAGGAAGCTATGTGCCACACCCAACTTGGCAGACTTTTTCATTTTAGTTGTTTTATTCTTTTAGGACGTCCCTCTGAAACTAAGCTTTGTAAGTAGAGGGAGGACCTATTGGAATTGATACAGTGGGGTAGGGTACAACCCAAGCATGAGAAAAAAATAATAATAACTGCATACAAATCCGTTTCAGACCATTCTAAGACCGAATCCGTGAAAAATAAGTATGTCTGTGTGTGTGTGTTGGTTTGGCTGGATTACTATGGAAGCGAATGTGGCAATACATGTTAATGTCTTCTGCCATTGCAGGCTCGTATGCAAGCTGTCATTAGGTTTGTTTCCACTACTGTACCGAACAGGCTTAAGTCAAGTTGCGCTTGACCTAAATTTGGATGATAGTTGGAAGAAGATGATAGGTAAACGAAGAAGCTATGGCCACACTCCATTTGGCAGACGTTTTTTTATTTTAATTATTTTATTCTTTTAGAGGACGTAGCTCTGATATTGGGCTTTGTCAGTAGAGGGACGACCTATTGGAATTGATCCAGGGGAATGATGACAACCCAAGCATGAGAAGAAAAGAAAAGTAGGAAGGTGGGCACTTTGATTTTTACTTTTTTCAAATTTTATTTCATTGTTTTTTCTTTATTCCATTCCATTTTGGGACCCAAATTTGAAGCCAGAAGAGTTGAAAGAATTTTTATTCCCTAGAATTTGTCCAAACCTGTAGTGATATTTCAAGCTATTTGAAGGTGTAAATGTATGTACTTAGAAGTGCTGATTCAAATCAGGACAAAATTGGGGAAACCGATAATGTTTTTGTCGAAATCTAGGTAGAAAAACACAAAGAAGAGACCGCTCAAACGTCTTGATCTGCCACATTTGAAGGCTGATAACAATCCCCCAAAACCCAAATTAACATATCCTTTGAGTCAAATTTGGGAATTTTTTCAAGTCTAAACAAATTGAGCTAATCTAATCATAGATTCCAGAGGAACTGATAATTATAACCATACGTTGATAGAAAGTAGGGTACCCACAGTTCTGTCTCATGCAAAGATAAACTAGAAATTCCTTGACCCCCAGCCAAAAGACATATCCATGTCAAACCTTCATTCCTTTCTAATCACATTTACTGAAACCACTTCCATTCCATCGTAAGTGTCATTCTGTTGAAATTATATCATATAATTTCTCCCTTGATGGGAAAAACAAAAGATCATGGATATGTCTAGTACCTACTGCTTACCAGTTGGTACCTACTACTCAATTGTATACCAACCATGTAGTGCCTTCATTTCACAAGATTATTCCATTATGGTTACAAAACAATATTAGTTTTAACTTTGAGTAATAAATCAGCATTCCTTGACACTACAATGGCTTAGAGGTCATGAAATGTAGTGGTAAAATGAGAGCATTCCAAAAAGTGGCGAACGATTTTCCTACTATGAAAACTATGGGAGTTACTCTTCCCTAGTAACGCCTTGGTTGTACGTGAAAATCAATACAAAATGTGCCGGTCGGGAAAAAAAGTGTCGGTCGGGAAAAAAAAGTGTGAACGAAAAATTCCTTGACCCCCAGCCAAAAGACATATCCATGTCAAAATAACCGCATACAAATCCGTTTCAGACTATTCTAAGACCGAATCTGTGAAAAAAAAAAAAAAAAAAAACCATAGGTAGCTATGTCTGTGTGTGTGTTGGTTTGGCTGGCTTACTATGGAAGTGAATGTGGCAATACATGTTAATGTCTTCTGCCATTGCAGGCTCGTATGCAAGCTGTCATTTGGGTTGTTTCCACTACTGTGCCGAACAGATTCAGGTCAAGTTGCTCTTGCGCAGTGAAGAAGGAGTAAAGGCCGCCATTCACGACGGAGCCAGATGGCCTGAGGCCGCTCGCTCGAGTCCATTTGGCCCCGGTCCAAATTAGGGGGGTAACACAGCCAGTAGCGTTTCCTCGTTCTTCGGTCCTGGTGCTGTGCTCTTGAGCATCTGACTTCACCAATTCACTTCATCATCACTTTATCAATTGAACCTCTTCAATTTTACTTCAGTATGAACAACGAGGAACTTATTAACTTAGCTGCCACTGCAATTTGCATTTATATGAAGAAGAAGAAGAAACCAAAAAGGCAGTGGCAGAAGAATGGTTTTCAGCTCGAAATGAATTAACTCATGTCAGGTTGATTGAACACCTAACATTAGAACCTGCTGAAGTCACGGCCACTCACACTTGCCATCGTACACTTGGCTATCACCTCAACGTCTAGAAGTACACTGAAAGGGTTTTGGCCCGGGGGATGAACCTCACACGGAAGATCCAGTCAGTGGAGCCGATCCATTTGTCGTGCTGATCCTCACACACGGCAAGTCCACTCGACGGCTCCATGGATTTTGGCCCATCCGAAAATCCAGCAAGGCCGCTAGGTGTCGACACTTGAAATTTCCCCACACACGGTGGAATATGGATCAGCCCGAGGCCGTTTGGCTTGTTGGCTCCGTCGTGAATGGCGGCCTTAAGAAAAGGCGTTTCTGCTCCGCCGAAAGTCCAAGTGCAGATTGTTCCGCTCATGCGCTCTTTGGGACTTTGGATAACCCGATATTTCCTTCCTCAAACTTCTATAACCTTACACAGAACAACAGCAGAAGGTCGGATATGGGAGGGAATGAAAACAAGGGTTTGCTAACTAAAATACCGCTAACGTCACTCCATTTTCATGGATCTTTGAGCTCCCCGGTATATACAGGGTGAGTCTCTCGCAAATGCAAAAAAAAAAAAAAAAATTTGGGTAAAACTACATCAAAAATGGAGTAAAATGCCGCCAACTGCATATTTTTATCTCAATCCGTTTTCGAGATATGATTTTTTAAAGGTTTTTTTCAGGAAAACCGTGTTTTTTTTTCCTTTTAAACTCAACTTTCTTCACTTTACTTCATTTAATTTTAATTTTTAACCACATTTTCGGAATCAGCACTAAATTTACTATAAGAATAGTGTACTTGGGTTTTTGAAAAGTACCATCCAAAGGCCCTCACATCAGCTCAAACATTGACGATTTTGAAAAAAGAATATTTCTGAAATTCTTTAAAACTTTACTACTCTTTTAAAAAGAATCCTGGAAACTGGCAAATCTCATGAAAACTGCTTCATCTAATATGTTTTCCAACGGTATTATCAATTTTACTTTTATTTTGTTATTTAGGGGAGAAAATAATGTTTTAATGTTAAAAAATGTGGGTTTTTCAATGAAATTGTTGGTTTTCTCGAAAGATGGCCCTCCATGAACCAACGAGTATGGGGTCGGTTTTTATGTATTTTTTCTCGCTGGATCGAATGAAAACTCTTGCAGATCTCTCAACTACGTTATAATCGAGTTTTACACTTTAATTAACTAGTTTTACCCCATAACACACATACATTTAATCGTAACAAACAAACTAAACATTTGCGGTTTTAAGTGTAAAACTCGGTTATAACGGAGTTGGAGAGATCTAAAAATGTTACCATTCGATACAGCGTGAAAAAATACATAGAAACCGACCCCATACTCGTAGGTTCATGGAGGGTCATCTTTCGAGAAAACCAACAATTTCATTGAAAACCCCACATTTTTTTACATTAAAACATAATTTTCTCCACTAAATAACGGAATAAAAGTAAACTTGATTATACCGTTGGAAAGAGTATTAGACGAAGCAGTTTTCATGAGATTTGCCAGTTTCCAGGATTCGTTTTGAAAGAGTAGTAAAGTTTTTAAAAATTTTCAGAAATATTCTTTTTTCAAAATCGTCAATGTTTGAGCTGATGTGAGGGCCTTTGGATGGTAATTTCAAAAACCCAAGTACACTATTCTTATAGTAAATTTAGTGCTGATTCCGAAAATGTGGTCAAAAGTTAAAATTGAATGAATTAAAGTGGAGAAATTTGAGTTTAAAAGGAAAAAAAACACGGTTTTCCTGAAAAAACCTTTAAAAAATCATATCTCGAGAACGGATTGAGATAAAAATATGCAGTTGGCGGCATTTTACTCCATTTTTGATGTAGTTTTACCCAAATTTTTTTTTTTTGCACTTGCGAGAGACTCACCCTGTATAGCATTTGCCCTACTGCAGAAAAATAATGCTCAGAGCTCCATTTGCTTATTTAGTCTGGATTCTGCTAGGGTGCAGTATTACTGCTTTGAAGTAATTCTAATTTAAAATGAACAGATGAAGTTGATTAAATATTTTGTATAGGCAATTTAATTTGTATTGTATTAGATTGGTTTGTATAGTACCAGTGTTGGGCATAATCTTACTTATTGTTGAATACGAATACGATTGTAATCGCGATATTCGTTGATTCTGAATCAACTGGGATTATACAGGGTGCGGCAGAGAGGACGGATGGTTTTAAAAAACTCATAAAATAGTTAATTTTTACTCAAAAACAAATTTATTGATGCGATAAGGTTTGCAAGGAAATAGCATTTGAGACAGTCGTGTGAAAAATCACGTCAGGCATGCGGTGGCCGAAATCGTTGACGCAGTGCTAGAGGTGTTCTTGGAAGTTTGCGTGGACTCTCTCCAACGTAGCTCTCTCAACTTGGCATCTTCCACGCGAATTGCGTCCTTCAATTCGTCCAGAGTTCGGGCTTGTTCTTGTATACTCTAGCCTTGAGGTGTCCCCGTAAGAAAAAATCGCATATGGATAAATCTGGGGACCGAGGAGGCCAATGAATATGGCCAAACCTGGAAATGAGGCGACCAGGGAAGAGAGGGTGATTGATGCTCTGGCCGTGTGAACGGTCGCCCCATCCTGCTGGAACCACACACGTCGGGTTGGAACACGTCGCCTTCCTAATTCAGGGAAAAAGAAGTTGGTGATCATTTTGACGTAGCGCTCTGAGTTCACAGTAACAGCATACTTCCAAGAACGCCTCCAGCACTGCATCAACAAGTTCGGCAACCACATGCCTGACGTGATTTTTCACAATTGACTGTCTCAAATGCTATTTCCTTGCAAAGCTTATCGCATCAATAAATTTGTTTTTGAGTAAAAATTAACTATTTTATGAGTTTTTTAAAACCATCCGTCCTCTCTGCCGCACCCTGTATTCGTATTCATGTAATTGTATTCGTTTGTCGGTGATTACACGAATACATAAAAATGCGTCACGGTCATCAATTTCAATAGGTCGTCCCTCCTATAATATGCGAAGCCTTGCTCATATTACCTAGCTTCAGAGGGACGTCTTATTGAAATAGATTTGAGACAAATAGGCTGGGCTCCAATCGTTGAATTCGCTTTAAGGATGTCCCTCTGAAGCTAGGTAATATTAGCAAGGCTTCTCATATAGGAGGGACGCACTATTGAAGTGATGACCTTGACGCGGGTTGTATTCGTGTAATCACCGACTGACAAATATGATTACGCGAATACGAAAATAATCGCAGTTGACTCAGAATCAACGAATAATTATCGCGATTACAATCGTATTCGACCATGAGATAATGCCCAACACTGTATAGTACTGATTTCATAGCCATCCATTCACCAATCCACCAATTGTCTTCTGACATTTTTATGGTTTACTTTTCACAGGGGAAAAGCCGTACAAATGCACGTCTTGCGAATATTCCTGCTCGACAAGAAGCTCCCTCAAAGGTCACGTCAGGCTCCACATCGGTAAGGGTTTATTATATTCTTTACACCATTTTATACAGGGTGCTTCAGCAATCAAGCAATTTGGACTTTGGAACTAATGTACCTTTAGTCAGCTGAGGCTATTGTTGCCCTGATTCTATTTACCACAAAGCCAGCCTTGAAGACTCGTGAACCTGTACTCCCAAAATTAGTACCTATGATCACTGTACTATACACAAGTGCTTCGAGCCTGACCGATGTGGCTGTGCGACACTAGCGATATGAGCAAAACCTACAGTAATCACAGTCTTTTTGGACTTACCTTAATTAGAGGCACCTTTCTCATAATTCTCAAATCATTTCTTCATAGCGTGAAGTGTAGTCAAGTCTTTTCAGTTTTGTTCAGCCATTTTGAAAAGATGATTAGGGGCGTCTTCTTGTCTTATGATTAGTAATATATAGATAAGTTAGACCAATACATCAGAATGATGTGTATAGTTTGGTGATCTGTGTTACCTCCATGCAGGCAACAGGCAACATTTGGATACTCGCAAGCTCGCATCTCAAAAATATAAAATATCCTAAATCAATCCTTTTAGTAAAATATAGATCAGTTGGACAAATAAATGGAATCAGGTTTAAAAAGTTGTTTCAATGGATGGATACAAAGAAAAAAAAATCAAATAGTTACTGCCTTAATAATATCATTATCTAAGTACGTACGAAAAGTCGAGAGGATATGTTATTAAATATGCGTAGGAAAAGCATTGGTATTAACACACAAATATGACCTAGAAAAAGTATATATTCATGCCTCGAAGGAACGCCGTGACCCACCTCATGGTGCCGCGGTGTATTATATGGGTATAACATGTAAAAGTAATAAATATCCATTCTCCTACACCCCTCTGCTACGCCCCTGGTCACCACAAGGTGCCACGGCGCCTCCTCTCACTCCACCCCCGCTCACCCTCTCCCTCCCCCCCCCCCCTCACCAGCCACCGTGACCCCCTGCCAAGCGTGCCAGGCAACTCGAAGCCAAAGCATCAAAGCCTCGAAAAATACACTTTTTCGCCCGTTTTTGACCCATAGCATTTATGCGAGTAAAGCGATCGGGATGGTTAAACGTTAGGACCAACTAGACCCCAAATGGAGTCTATGTGCGAAAGAACGGGTTTTTTAAGTAAATTCTTAGGCCTTTTATGGCCCGGACGGCGAACAGCGAACGGACATTTCAAATTTGGATTCTACGCACCTTGAAACGTAAAGTGACAAAGTTTGAGGGGGGAGGGGGGGGGGGGGGGGGGGGTTATACAAATTTTTTGCTACCCAATCACATAGGCTCATTATTGGAAATAATAAACCAAAAAAAGTCTCACTGCTACTGGATTCCAACCCCAGTCTGCTCAACAGCTGCGCGATTTGATGTCTAAACCACAAAGTACTTCTGAAGGGAGATTATCTATACCACTACTTCATGTAGCAGACCGAGCAAGTAGACTCGTTGATGACTGACCAGTTGACCAGTAGTGGACCAGTAGACAGAGATAGTAGTAGACCAGTAGACAGAGCAAGTAGACCCGCAGATGACTGAGCAGCATCTTTCGGCTTTCGACGTCTCTCAGGCTAGAAGTGAAGGCCCACTAAACTGAAGTTTTTTCTGGAGTTACATGGCATGTTGTTTGAAGCCGAGAGTGGAGTCAAGAATTTAGTGCTGGGAGCTGAAATTATGGGAGCATTGCACAGCAGGATGGTGGTGGTAGAAACAGATGGAGTAGCCAGTACACCAGAGTCTTACTTACATTCAGCAGATGGGTTTTAGTGTACATTGTTTAAGCAAGCAGAACTTCTCTTGGACCAGACGAATGCATTACTGCTCAAATGGTGCTGACACAATGAAGTTCGTGCTGTCTGCACAGTTAATGCCGTGCGTTTTCTTCATGCAACACCTCAGGTTGGCCATTAATCATAATAAGAAAGAAAACGGGTGCAATCAGACTTCCTGGGGAACTGACTTCGAGAGGTACTTGGCAGTGGACAGATAAGATCCAGAGTTTCCCATAATTTGTACTGACCATGGCCTCTGGGTGAGGAAGGACTTGAACCTAAATTAAACCTACGACCTAAACTGGACACGCCTCTAATTTTCTCCATATTTGCAAGCAGGACATTGTGGGAAGTTATATCAAAGGCTTTTGTGAGGTCCGCCATACAAGCTGCTTAAAACAGGCCCTTGTCTGCATTTAAGCAAACATAGCTAATGAGCTCTGCTAAGGTCGTCTCAATTGAATGTCCTTTCCGAAATCTGTGTAGAGCATAATTTAAAACTTGACAGAGTCCCAGTATGCTAGGAGTCTAGTAAGAAAAACAAGCCCATGCTGAGCAGGCTCGAGACCCTTTTCTACTATAACTCACTTGACACCTATTAAACCCCTCTACCCCACCCTGGTAGCCTGATAATTGTATAATGTTCTTATGCACGTTCGTGATTGTCAGATGGTGGTGCGGGATCTGGGTGTACTATTTGATGTTCAGTTGGGTTTTTCGAATCATATTGATTTCATTTGCAATAAGGCAATGAGGATGTTGGGCTTCTTCGAAAGAATGACATCAGATTTTACCAATGCCACGGCCCTGACTCTTCTATACACCACATTTGTCCGATCCACGATTGAATACTGCGCTTATAGTTTGGTCTCCTTTTGGTTTATTATTTTCAATAATAAGCCTTTGTAAAAAAACTCGGCGCTCCGCGCCTCGCCAGGGGGCAAGCCCCCTGGACCCCCGGTTACCTCTATTTACATACTTCGGACGAAATTATTGAAACACAGAATGTGTTTGCGTTGTCGCGCAACCAAGTGACAACCAAACAAGCGTCATTGTTTACTATTCATTTATAACATCAATTTATTATAGTTATAGTATGAAACTACGAAAAAAAAATACGAAATAAATTCGTGATAAATCAAGAGCGATTTATCAAGTAAATGTCCTAAAGAGGCTACATACGAAATTACAGCTTCCTAGAGTGTAAAGTATAGAAATTAGCTTTAAAAAGCCACTCATCTGATCCGGACCCTGGACATCGTCAAGTAAATGTCCTAAATAGGCTACATACGAAATTACAGCTTCCTAGAGTGTAAAGCATAGAAATTAGCTTTAAGAGCCACACATCTGATCCGGACCCTGAGCATCGTCAAGTAAATGTCCTAAAGAGGCTACATACGAAATTACAGCTTCCTAGAGTGTAAAGCATAGAAATTAGCTTTAAGAGCCACACATCTGATCCGGACCCTGAGCATCGTCAAGTAAATGTCCTAAAGAGGCTACAAACGAAATTACAGCTTCCTAGAGTGTAAAGTATAGAAATTACCTATTCAAATTATTTAACCTCCGCTTCACAAATCAAACCGTTTTCGTAATACTCAGATCACCTGCTATGAATCAAATCATCGAAACACAAGCTCAATGAAATCATCAGAAATTAACAAGCGGTTGCAATCATGTTCACAATATCAATTATTGAGAATGATCACCTGTGTGTAAACAATTATTTATATAACCATGCTCATAACTCAGTTTGTTGGACACGCACTTCGCAGTAGTTAACATAATATTGTTGGATAAATCGAGAGCTTTCGAACGAATGGTCAACGAATTTTGTGGGATGAAAAACGACGAAGTACCATATCCCTAGCAACGACTCGGTTGTACGTGAAAATCATCCGTCACACATTTCGTTACCATCCCGCGTTCCATTTTCGGCTAGTTAGTCCATGGCTAAAACACATTCTGTGTTAAAATTTGTATAACCCCGCCTCAGTCATTTTACGTTCCAAAGTGCGTAGAATCCAAATTTGGAATGTCCGTCCGCCGTCCGGGCCATAAAAGGCCTTAGAATTGACTTTAAAAAATCTGTTCTTTCGCACATAGACTCCACTTGGGGTCTAGTTGGTCCTAACTTCTCGCCAGCTCGATCGCTCCACACCCATGGGTGCTATGAGCCAAAAAAAGGTGAAAAAGTGTATTTTTTTTTTGTATTTTTCAAGTTGTATAGAAATTGGAGATTTATGAGTGAAACGAAAATGTTAGCTATTTATTTTATGAAAAATAGTACTCTAAATGATACTCTTCTATTGAAAAAGAGATTTTGGATTTTAGGCTATTTTTTGCAATTTTATAGATTTTTTTAAAACAAAATTTTATGAAGTTCAAGTTTTTTTTCGTAGTTTTTTCAAGCATAATTTCGTACATAAATTGTTGAATGTTCTATTTCATAGTTGATAAACTTTATTTGACCAATCTTATGCTAAAAAATATCAATTTAACGATTCTTAGCCATTTTCAGTGATTTTGTCAGCACATTTTTTTGAAATTTGGCCAATTAAATGATATCAATATACAGTATAGGTAACACTTTTGTGTTGGAAAGATGACTTGGTAATAAATTGTTATGTTTATCAACTATATTAAAAAGCGTAAAATTGTGAGATTCCGCTGCTGTAATGGATCGAACCCATTTGTGAGGTCCGAAGCTCCGAGTTCCGATACTAAATATACTGTAGCATAATATGGACCAGAGATCTACGTAGAAGGGCTGTCTAATACGTAAATAATAAACCTTTGTGTAATAATTTGCAGCGTTTTATAATATAGCTAGAGTTAGATTGGAGAAGATCCAGAATAAATTTCGAAGATTTTTAGCTTTTAGAGTGGGAGTGTCGATCAGTGGTGACTCGTTACATGATACGATGATGGGCCTAAGTGTTCTGTCTCCGTTAGAGACAAGACGAAGGTGGATGGATACAGCATTCATTGTCGAGCTGTTTAACGGTGGAATCGACTGTCCCTCACTCAAATCCTTGTTTAATTTAAATGTCCTCAACTACAACATGCGCCACCTTTTCATTTTTTCTATTCCTCTCACTATAAGGAATTTAGGTGCCCCCCCAGAGGTGCAATGGGGGCCTAAATCCTCATAAAAAGGTAGAGGAGGTAACAGGCATCCCGTCAGAGAGATACCACCCCTACTAATAGCTTTTAATGAGCCATGTTCGGGGAAGGTTGATATTCCTGTCACCAGGAATCCATCCGACGCCAAACCAGCTGTCTAAAATGATCGAGAACAGCGCGTGGTTCCCATTGATTCCTCAACGGGACGCCGACAACGCTATCTCTGGTGCTCTGACGGGAGCTTGATGGACCTCTCAGGAGGTAACTCTGTTACACTCCTCCCCTTAAAGACATACTTGATTGAAGATCAAGTATGTTAACTGGGTGGAATAGTTAATAGCTGAGAACTGATGCTCATTCAATCATAAATAGCTGCATTGGCGTTTTGAGGATGGGGGAATAGAAATTAAAAAAGGATTGTCAATGAATCTTCATAAGAAGTTTATTCATTGAACAATTGGGACAAAATGGATGCTCAACTATGGAGACTTATACCAAAATAAATCAAAATATATATATATAGAAATTAATTTGCCCAAACATTGGGGACTTTTAAATTAAATTGCCCAACTATGGGGACTTGAATGGCGCACTAACCTGGTAATTGACATATAGCAATACTCAGGTGGCGAAAAAATTGAAAGAAAATAGTATAAAATGAATTTGCCCAACTTAGGGGCTTAAATTGTGCACTAACCTGGTAATTGACATTATAGCAATACTCAGGTGGCATAAAATTGAAAGAAAATATGGTATATAAAATATAAAAGGGGAATAAAAGAGAAATTATAAGTCAAAGACCAATGAAATTATTTATATACCAAAGGGTGATAATGGGAATTCCTTCTGGAACCCCGGGCCATGTTTCTTCTGAAACATTAACGCCCCAAAAAATAGTGGATTGGACTACTAGGCGTCAGCCGTGCATAATCCAAACCACGCTCTGCTACCATATAAGGAATTTAGGTGCCCCCCCCAGAGGTGCAATGGGGGCCTAAATCCTCATAAATCAGGTAGAGGAGGTAACAGGCCAGGCATCCCGTCAGAGAGATACCACCCCTACTAATAGCTTTTAATGAGCCATGTTCGGGGAAGGTTGATATTCCTGTCACCAGGAATCCATCTGACGCCAAACCAGCTGTCTAAAATGATCGAACACAGCGCGTGGTTCCCATTGATTCCTCAACGGGACGCCGACAACGCTATCTCTGGTGCTCTGACGGGAGCTTGATGGACCTCTGAGGAGCTAACTCTGTTACAACACCCACACCCAACAGCCCTATAACTAGAATTTAGAGACATATAAATTATTTAGCTTCATTGTCCGAAGATTTAGATCTGTTCACCTCCAGTCTAAGTTACTTCTAGAAGCAAGGTTTGTCTCTAATTTGATATTTAGTTCGGTTTTGATTTCTCATGTCCTGTGACCTTCTTTATTGAAATTCGTGTTAATTGTTGGTGTATTCTTCCTGTACCTTGTAATTTTGGTTAGGTTTAAGAAATTTCATGAACTCCAGCATCCATGACATGGACTTTTCTGTTTTTGTTCTATACAGGGTGAGGCAAGTGGGTGTGACGTTTTTGCGACGGCTCTAACTTTGCCCCTCGACCTGCAAATGTTTTTAGGATAGTTGGTATGCGCCCTTTAGAACTTGCTGTTTCAGTAGCTATGGGGCCGTGGATAGTGAAACATAGGGCCGCTTTATCAATGGCTGGTTAGCACGATTTAGAGGACTGATTAGGAATGATCAAGCGGTTACGAACGAAGTTGCCTTTATCAACCACCGGTTAAACCCTAAGTGATGACTAAGTTTAGTCAACGCTCCGAGGCTCGGTTACGCAATAATCACTCGACTAATATTATTGACTAATATTTTACATGTCTCTATTCAAAAAGTTGGTTCTGCTTACGCAAACTGCATAAGTGTTTTTTAATTTTATTTGTTTATTTTTTATTTTACTTTACTGTTTTTCAATTTCCAATTTTGGTGAGCTCGAGACCAACCTCAGGTTGGAAAGAAAGAATTATTGTCCTCGAGACAATACCCCCCCCCCCCCTTTTTTTTTTTTAAGCATTTTAAAATATTTTGAAGAGAGGGAGAATGGTCAATTTCAAAGGTTTACCTATTATTGAAAATAAAACACCAAAACGAGGCTTGTTGCTTGCCAGGTGTTTCAATTAAAGCTTCATATATCATAAATATCTCTTCAATCCACATTTCGAACGAACCAGTACATTCCAGAAGGTTCTCAAGCTCTCAAGCAGTACCTGTTTGGGACTGTATCGCATTAACAAACTCCTTACAAGTTGAGAAACTTGGAGTGATTGGTTTGAAGAGCGCCTTTCCCTATTGATTAGGAGTACTTATTGAGTACGTTAAACGATCATCGATCTATTATGTAAACTGCGTACCAGTCATGTAAACACAGCCAACGCGAAAAATAGAATGATGAGCAAGAGTTTATTTACATCGATATTGTTGATAACTAAGAGATAACGCCCATGAATAATCGATTAACGTAACTTCGATATGATTTTCTAGGTCTAGGAACAGCACACGGGCGCTCAACCTTTTAGTCAACGGTTCCTCCCTAAATGATAAAGGTGTCTGCTGCTCTAATCACTGACTAGCCCTAACAGCTGACTTACTAGTGAGGGATTTAGTCAGGGAATTGATAAAGCGGCCCATAGACTATTTGTGTACTACACGTTTTGCGATACAGGCGGTTTGGTAGAAGCAACGGGGGCTAGCTTCCATGGCTTGTCTCATTCTCTCAATGTACAATCTCCACCCCGATCAGAACGCGGATTTAACGAACCAGTGGTTCTGAGGTTCTCAAGCCATTTTAAAATGGTATTAAAATGGTAATTGGTCTCACTGTCCATGACTCCATAGCTACTGAGCGACAAGTTGCATGAGGTGCATACCAACCTAAAAACCTTCGCTGGCCAGGTGGCCAAGTTAGAGCCTTCGCAAAAACGTCACAGCTCCCTACCCCATCCTGTACATCTATTTTTTGTCATGCATATTTTAATTGGGCTACGTCCATATCTATTCAAAGAAACAAATGAACAAATGTTATTCTACACATCATTTATACATATTTGATTTCAGGTGATAAACCGTTCACATGTGACCACTGTAAAAAGACATTCGTTACCAAGTCCCACCTGAACATCCACATGAGTACACACACAGGTTCGTCTCTGAATTTTATTTAGATACAATCAATATCGTAAGTTTATTGGATAATTGTGTGTTTTTGTAGTTATTTTCATTGCGGTCCTATGTCAAAACTTATTGGAACGTGAATGTATAGAATTAGTCGAAGAATAAAGCACGATTCAAAATGATTGAATGCAAAATCGAACATTACCCATTCAGCGTGGGTCTCAAAAGACGGAACAACCCCCCTGTGTGGAAGTTGAGTTTTTATGACTCGTCACATTGTTACTTTTTTTAAATTATTAGAAAACAATCACAGCACTACACAACCTGTACTTTTCATTTGACTCGAATTGAAGTTCAACATCAATGAAATGCATGCAGTACCAAGGTTAGAAGGAGGATAAAATCAAGAAAAACGTGCCAAATATGAGGAAAACGGGCTTGGATTGGACTCCATTTTCCTGGCAGTGCTCAGAATGGCTATCTGATTCATGCCGAAGGTAAAACCACCGTACGGGACAGAAGAATGCAGCAGCCCCTTCTACAGACCCATGGATAGGGCTCGGGTCCTGGCGGAGTGGTAATATTACCACACCCCCACTGAATGTGTTAATATGTGTGTAAACATGCTTATGTGCAAAATATCTTATAATTCGTGCTGAGGAATGCACATACCTCATCAATCTAACGGTATTTACCACCGATATTATGTACTAAGTTATCCAACCCAAAGCTTAAACCAACCAGCATAAAGCTAACCACACCTATTTCAATAACTTCATAGCATTCCACTCCAAGACTTGTACCTAAATCCTCCAAATTTTGACGAAATCGGACAGATAATAGATTATGAAATATATGTTTTGGGAAATTCAGGTTAGTGCATGTTCACTCTATGTTAGTCATCTTCTGCAAAGAGCTTATAATAGAATATAGAGGGCATACTACGTTTAGTAGGGAGAATCCTGAAATCGTAAGTTGGGGGTAACCTCCAGCTCTGTTATAAAACCTAATCAGGGTTGCTAGCTCTACGGATTTTTCCGATTTCTACGGATATTTGAGGTTTTTACAAAAACACAAAATAATGCGAAAATCCATGGTTTTCCAAGCGTTTAACCCAATCTACAGAATTTTTTTGGAAAGCTGATTTTGTGCCTGCAAACATGGTTCAGTTGATAGGTAGAGCTCTCTCAGGTTTTAGAAGTGGAAAACCTGCTCGATACAAAAAAGAAAAAGTCCAGTCATGCAGCATGACCCCATGAGCGAATTTTTGAAGAAATCTTCGACATTTCAGTCGCTATTGATCGTGTAGAGAAATTTTAGTTTATGATTTTGATAGACAAACATGGAATGAAATTTTAAACAAGCACCTACTACCTACGTTTTAAACAGCATGGTTCTAGGATTGGTTATACAGGGATACTTCCATAAGAGTAGTTCAATCTGAATTTGGATAATGTTTCATGCAAATATTACCGATTTTTACAACTAGCAAACGGCATTATTTCGATTTTTGACTGATTTTTCAACTTTGAAATTTTTGAAAACTTGATACATATTCTTATAGGAAATTTTACGCTGATTCCGAATATACCACATGTTAGTATGCTGAAAAAATTATTTCGCACAACAAATCGCAAAAAACAGGCTATTTTGAAATTTTTGACTACATTTTTGAAAATTTCAACCCGAAGATGTAATCCGATCATGCTGGTCAACGAACTTGAACTTTCGTTTTGTGTCCTTAACATTTTAAAATTTGTTTGAAGTTTCTAGCACAATTCTACGAACAGTTATCGTCTGGAATGACACATACATACATACATACATACATACATACATACATAAAAAAGTCCAGTCATGCAGCATGACCCCATGAGCGAATTTTTGAAGAATATTACCGATTTTTACAACCAGCGAACGGCATTATTTCGATTTTTGACTGATTTTTCAACTTTGAAATTTTTGAAAACTTGATACATATTCTTATAGGCAATTTTACGCTGATTCCGAATATACCACATGTTAGTATGCTGAAAAAAAAAATTTCGCACAACAAATCGCAAAAAACAGGCTATTTTGACATTTTTGACTACATTTTTGAAAATTTCAACCCGAAGATGTAATCCGATCATACTGGCCAACGAACTTGAACTTTCGTTTTGTGTCCTTAACATTTTAAAATTTGTTTGAAGTTTCTAGCACCATTCTACGGACAGTTATCGTCTGGAATGACACATACATACATACATACATACATATATACATATATACATACATACATACATACATACATACATAAAAAAATGCGTTAAACTTCAGAATATGATTCAGAATAGCCTGAAACGGATTTCTGCATAAAATGTTTTCAAAAATTCACATTCTACAAATTTTGAGGCGAGAGCAATAGCTTAATTTTCTTCAAAAATTCGCTAAAACTGCGTTAAACTTCAGAACATGATTCAGAATAGCCTGAAACGGATTTCTGCATAAAATTTTTTCAAAAATTCACATTCTACAAATTTGAGGCGAGAGCAATAGCTTAATTTTCTTCAAAAATTCGCTAAAAGTATACTACCATTAATTCAATTACCAGATCTCGCTTACAAATATTATTTCTCATGATCAACCTAAGATCAACCTAAGTTTCTCATGATGAACCTAAGTACATATTTTATTTTGTAAACTAATAACATTAAATCTCATTCATTCTCGCACAACACACATACCTCACAGTACACCCTACAAGAAGCCATCTAAAGATGGCTAGCGTGATAGGCATCTGTGTTCTGGCCGCACCCTTTGGTGGCTTCTACCCCCTCCATGACCTGCCCACCATATCGTATTATAAGCTCTTTGATCCTCTGGCTATGGAATTGGTGGGGTTCCTAGGGGATCGTCTGGATTTTAACTCCCTCTACCACCTGTCATTCATAAATCCAGCCGGGGACCGGCGATTCCTTCCCGACCTCCAAAAAGCATGGCGATTCCTTCCCCTTAAAGTGTTGGCGATTCCTTCCGGTTACACAATTCCTTCCGCCGTGCAATTGGCGATTCCTTCCCGTTACTCAATTGCTTCCCGCCCAGGGGTTGGTTAGTTTTGAAACAAAAATTGACTCTTTATAGGATTAAACCCTGAATTTCACAATTAAGTAATTAAAAACCAAATCAAAGTATTTCAATCACCAAGTATTAAAATCACAATAATCACAAAATAAAAAATCCGTCGTAAAGTTCATGTCTCAATTTCATTACTCAAAAATCCCCCCGAATTTAACATTGACCCTTTTAGCAAATTGGTAAGGGACATCATCGGTAGTTTGCCGAGCGATTGATCAGTTGCCGGATCCTTTTTTTCTTTTTTTTTTTTTTTGTCTGACTCTTAGGAGTATGTTGGTCGCTGTCGTAGATCTTAATGTAGATTTCGGTTTGAAAAGCTATTAAACCATCTACGATTAAACCATTAAATTATTAAACCATTAAGCGATTAAACCATTAAATATGTGGGGATGAGGCGAATGAAAGTTTCGTTTAAAATGGGAATGAAATGATTCGCAAGCATCCATCCATCCGCCAGGATCCATCATCGATCATCAATTATCACTAAACTAAACTTGCAACTTGTTGTTTTGCGACTCCTCCTGAAGGACCTTATCACTTTGAGATTGGAGGGGAAGGAATCGCCGAACCTCGCTCACTGGCCGGCCTCACACCGGTAGGAATCGCCATCTCCTTCGGGTTGCAAGGTCCAACTTTCACTTTGACGGGAAGGAATCGCCGGTTCCCCATCCAGCCATTCTACATCAAGCCCTCAGTTGGTCTTGTTTTGTCTCCAACACAATTCAGGGATGCCCTAGCTCTAATAGCTCTACATTATGGACACACCCCACTCAAACTTCCCCAACAGTGTGACGGTTGCGATGCCTCTTTCAACCTCAACCGTGCATTGAATAGCAAGAATAGGGGCCTCGTAAAAAGAGGACATGATGGAGTTCAAGATGAGTGTGCAAAACTAGCTGTGATGGCCTGGGGAGGAGCAATACTAGTCTAGCACGGAAAGCCCGATGCTCGTGACCAATATTAAAGTTCAGGGAGTTTGGGATAGGGCGAGCGTTTTTTGACACATGCATCATAAATGCTGTCGCTGCCTCGCACCTTTCCCAAACGTGGGACTCAACAGCACAGTCTGCAGCCAGACAAAAACATGATAAATATGACAGAGCTGCTGAGCACCTTCGAGGTTCGTTCACGCCACTTATTTGTTTGGGCGACGGTGCAGTCCATGGGGAGTATGGACTCTCTCAAAAGAATAGCAAATACGTAAGCTGAGAAGTGGTGCATGCCGTACACCCAAGTGTTAGGGTGGGTTAAGGTACGAACCCAAGTGTCGATAATCAGAGCTGTGTCTCTTCTAAGAGGGGCGTCTCAAAAGTAACAATTCCTATCATTAAAAAAAAAAAAAAAAAAAAAAAAAAAAAAAAAAAAAAACATTTTAAAAATAAAAATAAAATGCATTTAAATTTATATACAGGGTGATTCCCTCGCAGATGCAAAAAAAATTTGGGTGAAACTACATCAAAAATGGAGTAAAATGCCGCCAACTGCATATTTTTATCTCAATCCGTTCTCGAGATATGATTTTTTAAAGGTTTTTTTTTTTTCAGGAAAACCGTGTTTTTTCCCTCTTAATCTCAAATTTCTCCACTTTACTTCATTCAATTTTAACTTTTGACCACATTTTCGGAATTAGCATTAAATTTAATATAAGAATAGTGTACTTGAGTTCTTAAAAAGTACCATCCAAAGGCCCTCACATCAGCTCAAACATTGACGATTTTGAAAAAATAATATTTCTGAAAATCTTTAAAACTTTACTACTCTTCCAAAACGAATCCTGGAAACTGGCAAATCTCATGAAAACTGCTTCGTCTAATACTCTTTCCAACGATATAATCAAGTTTAATTTTATTTTGTTATTTAGTGGAGAAAATTATGTTTTAATGTTAAAAAATGTGGGTTTTTCAATGAAATTGTTGGTTTTCTCGAAAGATGACCCTCCATGAACCTACGAGTATGGGGTCGGTTTCTATGTATTTTTTCACATTGTATCGAGTGGTAACATTTGTAGATCTCTCCAACTCCGTTATAACCGAGTTTTACACTTAAAATCGCAAATGTTTAGTTTGTTTGTTACGATTTAATGTATGTGTGTTATGGGGTAAAACTAGTTAATTAAAGTGTAAAACTCGATTATGACGTAGTTGAGAGAATAGAAACCGACCCCATACTCGTAGATTCATGGAGGGTCATCTTTCGAGAAAACCAACAATTTCATTGAAAAACCCACATTTTTTAACATTAAAACATAATTTTCTCCACTAAATAACAAAATAAAAGTAAACTTGATTATATCGTTGGAAAGAGTATTAGACGAAGTAGTTTTCATGAGATTTGCCAGTTTCCAGGATTCGTTTTGGAAGAGTAGTAAAGTCAGAAATATTATTTTTTCAAAATCTTCAATGTTTGAGCTGATGTGAGGGCCTTTGGATGGTACTTTTTAAGAACTCAAGTACACTATTCTTATAGTAAATTTAATGTTGATTCCGAAAATGTGGTCAAAAGTTAAAATTGAATGAAGTAAAGTGGAGAAATTTGAGATTAAGAGGAAAAAAACATGGTCTTCCTGAAAAAACCTTTAAAAAATCATATCTCGAGAACGGATTGAGATAAAAATATGCAGTTGGCGGCATTTTACTCCATTTTTGATGTAGTTTCAGCCAAATTTTTTTCGCATCTGTGTTACTTCTCAGCATAATCCCCGTCATTTTCTAGGCATTTTTGGTACCTGGGTACAAATTTTTTGAACCCAGTTTCATCCTCCCCCCCCCCCCCCCCCCCCCTCCGGCCAAACTGCTCAGCCACTGCTCCGCCTTGAGAGTTCAAGGTCGTCAGAAAGAATTTTTTGAAATGGAGCACGACTGATTTCAATCTCCGGTGGAAGTTGCTGAAGGATTTCATCCAACGTGAAGCGCCTATCCACCTCAATTGCATTCTGGACAGCCTGAACAATGTCAGGGGTGCGTGAGGTCGATGCGCGGCCACTTTGATCTTCATCATGAAGATTTAGGCACCTTTCAAGAAACATTTTGCGCCATCTATGCACATTTTGAACGTTCATAACTTGTTCTCCATACATTGCTACAAGTTTACGACGGATTTCAGTTGCGTTTTTATTTTTTTAGGGTGTAGTACCGAATTATGGAATGAATTTCGCAATTGGCGGCAACAACAACAGGAGTATCCATAGTTACAAAGCACACTGACGGGAAAAGTGTTCAGAAAGGGCTAGGAATGGTAGGGCGTGGCTTCATACCCCTTCTTCTTCACATATCACAGCCCCATCGCTCACGCATCTCCTCACTAGAAGAACTAACATAGGGGTCGTTACTTTTGAGACACCCCTCGTACTAAGGGGCATAAGGTAGGTTACGAACTAAATCACTCGCGACGAAGTTGTGGAAACCCATTATAAAACGGAAGTTAGTGAAAAACGTTGTCTATTTCCACGAAAAATAAAGAGTTACAATGTTAAATCGATTTCAACGGTTAGGCCATCATCAGTAACAAACAATAACTGAAGACACATTAGAAAGGACACAGCTTATATAGCCACAGGTGAAGGGATATTGAATCCCATTGGTCGAGAGAAAGGAAAGGGGCAGGAGGTACAACCAATCAAGTGCATACAAAGTGAAAGGGAGATTGAATCCCATTGGTCGAGAGAAAAGAAAGGGGCAGGAGGTACAACCAATTAAGTGCATACAAAGTGAAAGGGGATTATAGCTAATCAGATGAAGTGAAAGGGGGGAAATAACTAAATAGGGTTTCAACAGTGTGAAGGGATAATTCCAAGGTTTACAGAAATGGACCTATCAGTGGTGAAATATATTGAGGTATATCCTCATTTAAACATTTACCAGACCTGTCACTTTTGATAATTTCGAATTTTTAAGTACATTCAACATACCTCCCTTTGGGCAAAAATGAAGAAATTCTACAAACTGTCTATCTGTCAAATCAAAATTGTAACTATGATTGGATTCCTTAAGATGTTTTGCAAATGTAGACCTACCCATATTTTCCCTGAAATCCTCCATATGCTCGTCTATTCTTTCCCTAAATTTCCTACCAGTCTGACCGCAATATTCGTAGCCACAAGAACATTTTAATTTATAAACTCCACTTTTATCCTGCACACTAATTTTATCCTTAACGGATCCTAGTAATGCTTTAAGACTATTTTTAGTTTTAAAACCTACTTTATAACCTCTCGATGATAGAATTTTGCCAATTTTATCAGAAATTTTCCCATAATAAGTTAAACTTATCCATTGCTTTTCTTCTAAAGTTACATCTTCCCGAGCCAGATTGGAAACTTTTTCCCTACTCTTTTTCCTAAGAACCTTATCCCATATGGTATCAACGAGATCTCCTCCATATCCGTTACTAGCCGCTATGCTTTTGATAATGGATTTTTCTTTTGATAAATTTTGTTCACTCATTGGAATAGATAGTGCTCGGTTGATCATACTATGGAAGGCTGCATGCTTATGTACTAAAGGGTGATTTGAACTACTATGGATCGTTATATCGCTGTATGTATCTTTTCTATAGATTGAAAAATCATGCTTCTCATTTACTAAAGAGATGGACAGATCAAGAAAATTTAGTTTATTCCCGCCGAATTCGAGGGTGAATTTGATATAGGGATCTAATTTATTGATTTTTTCGTGAAAAGAATTTAGTTGTCTTTCTGTGCCCTTCCATAGAATGATGATGTCATCGACATATCTATACCAATAGAGAAGATTATTTGTGTTAGAAGTTGTAAATATTTGTTGCTCAAGATGATCCATGTAAATATCTGAAAGCGGAGGAGATAAACTAACCGTCGAAATCGATTTAACATTGTAACTCTTTATTTTGCGTTGAAATAGACAACGTTTTTCACTAACTTCCGTTTTATAAGGTAGGTTATTCGAACACTTGAATTGGAGGACGGAGCTGGAATTCCCTACAGGGAAAAATGAAGAGGAGAGGGATTTTGAAACAATGAAAGAGAAAAAAATCTCGTGAAGAAAACCTCCCTGCCTCGATAAACCCAATAACTCAAATACAAAACGTTCTGCATCAATTGTAGCTTTTTAAAATTTACATGTTTTCTTTTGAATGGTATCCTATGAATTTCGTTGTAAATCTTTGTAGTAATGAACTGATGTGATTTTGTTCATCAATCTGCAGTCTATGTAATATGCAACGCATGCCGCTAGTTATCGCATATTTAGCATCGCTGATGTTTGGTTTCTTTTGTTTTAGGCGACAAACCCTTTTTCTGTAAGATTTGCGGATACAAGACTGCATTGAGTGGTCACCTATTGCGTCACATGGCAACACACTCAGGTGAGTACGATATAGCAAGAGTTAGTGAGGGATCCATGTGCAAGGATATCGTCTCAGTAGGCCCCTAGGTGGATTAGTCAGAGGTTCATGCTCTCAGCACAACTCATAGTCATGATTTTAGGTTACGCTAAGCACACCCTGATAACACATTCAATAGGTTTCACAGAATAGCTTCCTAGTTGGAACAAGAAAAATATAGAAATATACTTAATAGATAAATTTTGGTTCTTCCATACGATTAAGACAATTACTTTTTTCATTATTATTATTACAGTTTTTCAACTATCATTCGCCCAGGAGAATACGCTCTAATCATCTCTAACATAACAGCAAAATAGATTCGAAAAACTAAGTAATCATTGACCATGTTGTATAAGGAATTTAGGTGCCCCCCCCCCCCCCCATAGGTGCAATGGGGGCCTAAATCCTCATAAAGAGGTAGAGGAGGTAAAGAGGCATCCCGTCAGAGAGATACCACCCCTAGTCATAGCTTTTAATGAGCCATGTTCGGGGAAGGTTGATATTCCTGTCACCAGAAAACCATCCGACGCCAAACCAGCTGTCTAAAACGATCGAGAACAGCACGTCTTTCCCATTGATTCCTCAACGGGACGCCGACAACGCTATCTCTGGAGCTCTGACGGGAGCTTGATGGACCTCTCAGGAGGTAACTCTGTTACACTCCTCCCCTTAAAGACATACTTGATTGAAGATCAAGTATGGTAGTTGGGTGGAATAGTGAATAGCTGAGAACTAATGCTCATTCAATCATAAATAGCTGCATTGGCGTTTTGGATGGGGGAATAGAAATTAAAACTGGATTGTCAATGAAGCTTCATAAGAAGTATCTTCATTGAACAATCGGGACAAAACGGATGCTCAACTATGGAGACTTATACCTTAGGAAATCAAAATATATATAGAAATTAATTTGCCCAACATTGGGGACTTTTAAATTAAATTGCCCAACTATGGGGACTTAAATGGCACACTAACCTGGTAATTGACATATAGCAATACTCAGGTGGCATGAAATTTAAATAATATAAAATGAATTTGCCCAACTTAGGGGACTTAAATTGTGCACTAACCTGGTAATTGACATTATAGCAATACTCAGGTGGCATAAAATTGAAATAAAATATGGTATATAAAATATAAAAAGGGAATGAAAGAGAAATTATAATTCAAAGACCAATGAAATTATTTATATACCAAAGGGTGATAATGGGAATTCCTTCTGGAACCCCGGGCCATGTTTCTTCTGAAACATTAACGCCCCAAAAAATAGTGGATTGGACTACTAGGCGTCAGCCGTGCATAATCCAAACCACGCTCTGCTACCATATAAGGAATTTAGGTGCCCCCCCCCCCCCCCCCCAGAGGTGCAATGGGGGCCTAAATCCTCATAAAAAGGTAGAGGAGGTAAAGAGGCATCCCGTCAGAGAGATACCACCCCTAGTCATAGCTTTTAATGAGCCATGTTCGGGGAAGGTTGATATTCCTGTCACCAGAAAACCATCCGACGCCAAACCAGCTGTCTAAAACGATCGAGAACAGCGCGTCTTTCCCATTGATTCCTCAACGGGACGCCGACAACGCTATCTCTGGAGCTCTGACGGGAGCTTGATGGACCTCTCAGGAGGTAACTCTGTTACAGTTGTTGTTTCATTCTCATTTCTAGTCAAAGTTAACGTGACGTATCGATCATGAGTTTTTTATTAGTCGTTGTTGTACACAAGTTCGATCATGAGTTTTACATCTCGTTCGATCATGAGTTTTACATCTCGTTTCTTGGACAAATCGTGAGGATTCGCGATAAAATGTAAAATTTGGCTTGAAATAGTACCTCCCAAAAAGTCCGATTATTAATCGATGTTTTCCCCAAAAATTGATTCTTTCGATTTTCCCAAAAAATCGATTTAATCAATTCTATCATCGATTTTTTCACACCCCTAGATAGACGCTACGCAGTCAGGTCTCTTGAACGTAGAGTTAAGCATCCATCTGCAGTTAGCATCCATCTAGTGTCGTCCCTAGGTTTACAATGACCGGCTGGGCCACCCGGGGGACACCGTGGAAAGCAATAACTCTCTATTTTGTGGAACCAAACAACGTTTTTTGACATTTTATGTCTTTGCTCTGGCACATAACTCGAGAACCGTTACCAAATATTCTGATGATTTCCGCTTACAACCGAGTCGTTGCTAGGGAAATGGTACTTCGTGATGATGTGATTCATAGCAGGTGATCCGAATATTGCGAGAACGGTTTGATTTGTGAAGCGGTGGTTAAATCATTTTAATTGGTAATTTCTATACTTTACACTCTAGGAAGCTGTAATTTCGTATGTAGCCTCTTTGGGACATTTACTTGACGATTCCCAGGGTCCGGATCAGATGAGTGGCTCTTAAAGCTAATTTCTATACTTTATACTCTAGGAAGCTGTAATTTCGTATGTAGCCTCTTTGGGACATTTTACTTGACGATGCCCAGGGTCCGGATCAGATGAGTGGCTCTTAGAGCTAATTTCTATGCTTTACACTCTAGGAAGCTGTAATTTCGTATGTAGCCTCTTTAGGACATTTACTTGACGATGCCCAGGGTCCGGATCAGATGAGTGGCTCTTAAAGCTAATTTCTATGCTTTACACTCTAGGAAGCTGTAATTTCGTATGTAGCCTCTTTAGGACATTTACTTGACGATGCCCAGAGTCCGGATCAGATGAGTGGCTCTTAAAGCTAATTTCTATGCTTTACACTCTAGGAAGCTGTAATTTCGTATGTAGCCTCTTTAGGACATTTACTTGACGATGCCCAGGGTCCGGATCAGATGAGTGGCTCTTAAAGCTAATTTCTATGCTTTACACTCTAGGAAGCTGTAATTTCGTATGTAGCCTCTTTAGGACATTTACTTGACGATGCCCAGGGTCCGGATCAGATGAGTAGCTCTTAAAGCTAATTTCTATACTTTATACTCTAGGAAGCTGTAATTTCGTATGTAGCCTCTTTGGGACATTTACTTAACGATTCTCAGGGTCCGGATCAGATTAGTGGCTCTTAAAGCTAATTTCTATACTTTACACTCTAGGAAGCTGTAATTTTGTATGTAGCCTCTTTAGGACATTTACTTGACGATGCCCAGGGTCCGGATCAGATGAGTGGCTCTTAAAGCTAATTTCTATGCTTTACACTCTAGGAAGCTGTAATTTCGTATGAAGCCTCTTTTGGACATTTACTAGACGATGCCCAGGGTCCGGATCAGACGAGTGGCTCTTAAAGCTAATTTCTATGCTTTACACTATAGGGAGCTGTAATTTCATATGTAGCCTCTTTAGGACATTTACTTGACCATGCCCTGGGTCCGGATCAGATGAGTGGCTCTTAAAGCTAATTTCTATGCTTTACACTCTAGGAAGCTGTAATTTCGTATGTAGCCTCTTTAGGACATTTACTTGACGATGCCCAGGGTCCGGATCAGCTGAGTGGCTCTTAGAGCTAATTTCTATGCTTTACACTCTAGGAAGCTGTAATTTCGTATGTAGCCTCTTTAGGACATTTACTTGACGATGCCCGGGGTCCGGATCAGATGAGTGGCTCTTAAAGCTAAATTCTATGCTTTACACTCTAGGAAGCTGTAATTTCGTATGTAGCCTCTTTAGGACATTTACTTGACGATGCCCAGGGTCCGGATCAGATGAGTGGCTCTTAAAGCTAAATTCTATGCTTTACACTCTAGGAAGCTGTAATTTCGTATGTAGCCTCTTTAGGACATTTACTTGACGATGCCCAGGGTCCGGATCAGATGAGTGGCTCTTAAAACTAATTTCTATACTTTATACTCTAGGAAGCTGTAATTTCGTATGTAGCCTCTTTGGGACATTTACTTGACGATTCCCAGGGTCCGGATCAGATGAGTGGCTCTTAAAGCTAAATTCTATGCTTTACACTCTAGGAAGCTGTAATTTCGTATGTAGCCTCTTTAGGACATTTACTTGACGATGCCCAGGGTCCGGATCAGATGAGTGGCTCTTAAAACTAATTTCTATACTTTATACTCTAGGAAGCTGTAATTTCGTATGTAGCCTCTTTGGGACATTTACTTGACGATTCCCAGGGTCCGTATCAGCTGAGTGGCTCTTAGAGCTAATTTCTATGCTTTACACTCTAGGAAGCTGTAACTTCGTATGTAGCCTCTTTAGGACATTTACTTGACGATGCCCAGCGTCCGGATCAGATGAGTGGCTCTTAAAGCTAATTTCTATACTTTACACTCTAGGAAGCTGTAATTTTGTATGTAGCCTCTTTGGGACATTTACTTGACGGTACCCAGGGTCCGGATCAGATGAGTGGCTCTTAAAGCTAATTTCTATGCTTTACACTCTAGGAAGCTGTAATTTCGTATGTAGCCTCTTTAGGACACATACTTAACGATGCCCAGGGTCCGGATCAGATGAGTGGCTCTTAAAGCTAAATTCTATGCTTTACACTCTAGGAAGCTGTAATTTCGTATGTAGCCTCTTTAGGACATTTACTTGACGATGCCCAGGGTCCGGATCAGCTGAGTGGCTCTTAGAGCTTACATACGAGTCTGCAACTAAAGACATAAAATGTCCCAATGTGTTGCAGACTCGTATGCAAGCGTTTCTTTATACACTAAAAAAGTAGCAACTTTGCCGAAGCGAAAAGATGAGACCGACAACTCAAACGGATCCAGCCAAAATGTTTACTAAAAGTCTGTTGAAAAATATGAAGTTTAATGAGGCTGCCTCGCCGAGAAATAAATATTAAAATAGGTTGTCGAAATGGAAGAATGCTGACACGCATTGTATTTGCAAGTTATGCGGCCGTTTTTTAAATTTCACTAGTTTTTCTTATGATTTTAACGTACAACCAAGGCCGTTGCTGGGGAAATGATACATCTTTAGTGTTCATGGGACAAAAATCGTTCTCCATTCGTTGGAAAGCTCTCAATTTATCACGCATTTCTTTCGTACTTGTTCTTCTATTTATGTCGTAGTTTTATATCTATTCATGTTATAAATGGATATGGTAAACAATGCCGCTTGTTTTATTGTCACTTGTTTAAGGAGTTAATCTTGGTTATAGTAACTGTAGACGCACACCATAACAGAAAATTACCTACCTAGGTACCCTGTTCTAATTTCGATCAGTAAAACATTTATGTCGTAGATTTAAATTTATTTACATTTACGAATTAGCGGGAAGAAAGCATGTTCCATGTTTTAGCATTTTAGCCGAAGGCTCAAAATGGAAAGCAACCGAGGGGCCCAGATGGCCGAAAGACCGAGTTTTTCATGTTTTTAAATGTATTTATTTATTGATGAGTATATTTTCTTTTGTTTATTTTCTTGTCGTGCCAAATAAAGAAGCTTGAACCTTGAAGATCACAACTTTTCTTTGAAAATTCACTCAATTAGTCTTGCTGCATGACTGAGTGCTATTGTGGCCTCGGTAAATGTTGAGAATCAAGAAAACATTCTCATTGAAATCTGAAACTTTAATGAATCAGTACAGATTACCATAGCAATTTACCAAGGTTGATGTTGTAATGATACTGTAGAGAGGACAATATCTCAACACGCCCCCTCAACATCATCCGATGAGTGAATAAATCCAAATCGCTATCTGAAGTCTTGAAACTTGCGACCCGCAAGAGGTTTTGTGAGGATATCTGCAAGGTTGTCATCAGTTGGACAATACTCCATAGAAATTTCCTTTTTTCGAATCAGATCCTTCATGTAGTATTTCCGCACATCCAAATGTCTTATCGTTTTCGATATATTTCATGCAACTCTGGTTGTCTTGGAAAATCGGTGTTGCAGTTTCTTGAGAGTAACCCATGTCTTTCAAAAGTATCCGAATCCAAATCGCCTCTTGAATCCCTGTTGACGAAGCGACAAGTTCTGCTTCAGTTGGGGATGAAGCAACCGATGTGTTTTTACACAAACAACCAACGGATCTTGAACCTATTCTAAATAAGAATCTGCTGATTGATTTTCGATCTTTCTTGTCCCCCACCCAATCAGCATCCACATAGCAGTTCAATTGTATTTTCTTTTGCAAAACTCAGTTCAAGTTTGATATTCAGTGTAAACTTCAAATAACAGATGACCCTTTTCACTGCATTCCAATCCCAAAGGGCCAAGTTTTCATTAACTATAGTTTTTTCTCATAAATGCCAAACATGTATGATGAATTTTTCAACTTTCAACATAGAATACCTTCAGAAATTCGCACATTAGTCTATAATTGAATTCCTTGATTTTGGTTTATTATTTCCAATAATAAGCCTATGTGATCGTGTAGCAAAAAATTTTTATAACCCCCCCTCAAACTTTGTCACTTTACGTTTCAAGGTGTGTAGAATCCAAATTTGAAATGTCCGTCCGCCGTCCGGGCCATAAAAGGCCTAAGAATTGACTTAAAAAACCCGTTCTTTCGCACATAGACTCCATTTGGGGTCTAGTTGGTCCTAACGTTTAACCATCCCAATCGCTTTGCTCTCATAGATGCTATGGGCCAAAAACGGGCGAAAAAGTGTCTTTTTTGAGGCATGAATATATGTTTTTTTCTAGGTCATATTTATGTGTTAATACCAATGCTTTTCCTACGCATATTTAATAACATATCCTCTAGACTTTTCGTACATACTTAGATAATGATATTATTAAGGCAATAATTATTTGAATAGATAGGAGCTCAAATCGACAAATATGAACATGCGTATATAATTATAGAAGTATAGGTTGTGGCAACTCGAAATAGGACACGCCGAGGAGTCTGGACGGGCCTTATGATGTACGCAAGCCAACTAAAACTACGATCATACTCAATTGAAACAATAATAAACCTTTGTTAAATAATTTGCAGCGTCTTTATTTGTTCTGAATTGTTGTAGGAGAGAAGAAATTCAATTGCCATCAGTGCAAATTCAGCACCTCAAGGAGAATCATCTTGGAAAATCATATGGAAGTTCATGGTAAGTGTTGACTCAATTATTCATGCATAACAGTAAAACAGCTTAATAGTATTTGTTTGGTCGTGACCAAAATTCATAATTCCCGCCTCTGACCAAATTCGTATCTCCCGCCTCGGAGTTCACCGAACTCCCGAGTCGAGCGCTAGTGTGGTTGTATCTGATGGAACAATGATAATATGTAGTATTTCCCGATCATTCCGTAATAATAAATATATGATTTGAGCTCCCGAAGGTACAGTGAAATTGTGAAGTATTAATGTAAATTGTACAAGAACTTATATTTTGTAAACACTGCATTATTTGATTAGTGGCGCCCTCCTGTCTTGCGGACGATCAGGGCAAATGTGAATGTAGGCCAGTCTAATTCCGTCTCCCGTCCGAGCCAATGGCTCTCCCGTTTATGTTCTGTGATCCCGCCTTACCGTTATTAAAATGAACCAGGATTCCGTAAATTTGTGTATTTATTTTCTTCCCGGAACAAACATGGTGCCGAAACCCGGGATTAGTGATCGCGTATCTGAGCTTAGTTCCAGAACGCGATATTCCTGTTTCCTACCAAAAGGACGCCGCCATTAAACAGAACGCGTTCCCCGTTGTGTTGGATTCCGCATTGAAATTACGTCGTGTAGTGACTTCAGTTAATACGAATTACATTCAGAACGCAGAAATTACGACGTGGATCCCGCTAAGCATAAATTCTTCCGTCATCTTTCTGTATTGAGATCGATGCATCAAGCTAACCCCAAGCCGACCACGTTGCACATGGTTTCCGCCAAGGCTTAAAACCTACTTCAAGGAGTGAAGACATTATGAAAGTATTACAGAAGGATCTCATCATGACTCATGATCATGTTAGAAACTATATTCAGTGATATTCACGAATTCAGTGATATTCAGCCTTGTTAACCCTTCCCGACAAGGCGAGAAGCTCAGGCTTACCCGTACCACGCGCGTCATAAAGGATTGTCAACGAGCTGAGAAGCTGTTACCCGAATCCACATTCCAACCAAGAAGCGAAATTACGTTACATGACGTAAGATCCCGTTACGAGGAAGTAAGGATAATAAAACTCTTACTATCCTCTGTCCCGTCCTATAATGGAAGGATACCCAATTTCAAGCACTTCTTTCGAAGTAACAACGCCGCTGAAATATATACGCCGCTCAATGGTACTGCTTTCATACCACGCTGACTACGAGCAATATCCGTACCTATGCTCAGAAAAATGTGGTAAGTACCAAATTCCCAGAGCTACCTTCGCACGCAAGACCATGATCCCGAAATTATATAGGACACCAGCTAATGTGAACTATCAAGTCAGCCCGAACGTGGTTCGAGTTAGTGCACTCAATCGAGGTTCCCGATTTCCCAGGATTTCTACTTTCTACAGTTCGAAAATCATTATTCTCGAAAATGGACCCCGCCTTGCAGCAGAAGTTCAGCAAGGAACGAGAATTTCATCCCGAGCTACGAGCGGTCCCAACCGTGGGGTGCCAACCAAGTAACACGTATCGACAGATAGAGGTCCCAACCGTGAGGTGCCAACCGAGTATCACGCACCGCCGGATCCCGTTACCCGCTCTCGCTGTAACCAGTTCTACGTCACAAGAGTTCCCGCCAACTCAAGATTGCCGCCATTTGCCGTTATGAATAGCTGTCAAAGGAGTTGACACGTTGACAGCCTCACATGGTCGAGAAGTCGAGTAGGAAATCGTGAGAGACTATACTACGACTGTTTCCCAATTTGCCATCCCGATATTAATTCATACTCTCGACACGGACTGGGCCTCGAGGTAATTCCGACCCTTCCGCTAGTAAACAAGTTAATTCTGAAGTTACGTCGCCGCCACAGCAGCATCATTCCGTCAAATTCCGAGGCCATTCCAGTGCTTTTGTGATCTTAGTGAATCAAGTGCCTGTAGTGAGTCACCCCGCGAGCTCAAATCGCGTAGTTGCCCGCGATTAAGTGATCTCATTCACTGAAAGTTAGGTCACGCCTGGAAGAGGCGTGACAAGAGTGTTTTTCCGAAAGTTTGTCTGCTGTCAAGTTGCAGTTGGTGAGTTTCCTTACAATTATTATCATTGTTCCATTCATGAATATGTGTTGACTTGGATTGTTTTCCCTTTAATCAATCTAGATCCCGTTTTTCCGCTAAATTTCATGGATATGTGTTGATTTAGATTGTCTTCCCTCCAATCAATCTAGATCCCGGTTTTCCGCTGACTCTCATGAGTATTTGTTGAATAAGCTTGTTTTCCCGTCAATCAATCTAGTTCATGTTTTCCGCTAACTTCATGAGTATTTGTTGACTAGAATTGTCTTCCTCCAGTCAAGCTAGATCCCGTTTTTCCGCCGACTTTATTCTCAAGGTCCCCTCCATGAGCAATACCATAAATCAATCTCTCAAATCCGAGGCACCAAGCCTTTTCCCGTTGTGTTGGGCATGTTATCGCCTACCTATGCTTCCCGCAAAACCATGTTCAAGCACTATGTGAGTCTAGTGCAGAAATTGATCTTATTTCCTTAGAGTCCGCCCTTAAAGTAAGGGTTTCCCTTGAACGTTGCACGAGTTGGTGCAGAGATTAATATTGTTTCCCTAGAGTACGCCCTTAAAGCAAGGGTTTCCCTTGAACGTTACCTGTACCAACGTCACTGGAAGTAGTGCTTGCGAGTTGACCCGTAAATTGGTGACATCCCTCGAGTGGCATCTTGAGATGTCACTTTCATAGCTGTGAGTGTGCAAGTCGCTTAAATCTAAACTAACCTGATTCCCGATCACGCCTCTTGCATGCCGAGCAATAGTGAGTGCTAGTCCTAATTAACTGATCCCGTACTGGACAAAAGGACCAATGTTGACACACTAGTGTGTAGGCCTTTTCACCGCCTTATGTTTCCCAGTAGACGAGGACCTCTTGGGTGGCATGCCTAAGAAAATTTCCCGTAGTATGAGAGAGAACGCAGATTTATTTCCTTGGGGCGAGAGGAGTGGCTCTAGTGCTGACAGCGCTCCTGGCTGTGGGGGGCTGGTGAAGGGGTGTCGTTCGACGAGAGGAGGGGTACTTTCCCCGCTTAATGAAAGCAAAAGAAATTCGCCTTCCCTACGTTAGCTATTAGCACCTCTTCTCCGAACACGAGTGTTAAAAACACTTTTTCCCGACTAATAGAAATCGAAAGGAATTCGCCTCCCCCGAACGTTGTATACCCCTCCTATCAGATTGCGTCATCCGCCGATCTAGCTCTCGCGTCGGGTGCGCTCGGCATTGGAGTCCGCTCTCGTCTATAATTGATCTTGATCTCGCACTTAATTAGTTCTCTCAAATCCCGCTTAGTGTTCGTTGTTGTGAAATAAATTATTCGCTTCCCAAGGAACTAATGTAACAAGTTCATATGTTCAAGGTTGTATTCAAGGAACAAATGCAATTTCCGGAACTTGTTTGTTTTCAAATTTCCGCGTCAGTCGTATACAAACGACAGACAGACACACTGACGACTAGTTGAATGCGTGTAATGCGTTCGTGAATTCCGACCATGGTTGGAGTCTCCTACCTCACTCCCACCTACCTGGTCTACGTTGGGCCCGTTTCCACTGACCTGGCTCTACTGTCAGCTGATTCCGAGGAACCAAATTCGCGTTCCGCTCCCGTCTTCATACGCACTTGATATTCCTTGGTGCTCCCATTGTTAGATTACCGAAATCCATTGCATTGTTTACCGTTTCCAATGGGTTGCACACCGCCCAGGGAATGAGAGTCATCCCCGAACGTATTAGATGTCAAGTGTCCACACCTGGAGCCAGTTATAGTGGTTCAGCGGGTTCGCAAACTAATGAACTACTCCGTCGTAGGTTCGAAGTTGAGTCAGTGTAGGAGACCCCGCTGCACTCCCGCTGCACAAAAAGGGCCGAGGAAATTTCCTAAAGGTTTCCCTTTTTTCCGAGCCTCATCGGGAAGATTGAGGCAGCTCTCTCGTTTTCCCTAGTTAAAGCCTCTTTGAGTGGTTCCCGCAACATTGCCTTCCGCCAACTTTACTGTTTACCAAGTGAACTAAAAACTGGCAAGCCAAATAGGCAAATTTCATGATCTCATTTCCGATCATCTTGTGTATGAGTGAGGAAATGGTCCAAGTCATTGGATCAGCCGCAACTCCTTAGGATCCCTGTCATCGCAGCGTGGACTTCTGTTCCATGCATTATAGTGGTTGAACATGGTTATGCTCACCGAGGTCGGATAGGCCTATTAGAAGAGTGCGCGACCTAGCGCCCCCAGGTGTAGGTTCGGAGATCCGAGCTTCACACGTTATAAAGGCAGTTTCCGTTAGGAGATTGTGCCCCTTGCCACTTGAGATCCCATGCTGGAATTCCGCTGGAATTGGGGGGGGAGGATGTTTGGTCGTGACCAAAATTCATAATTCCCGCCTCTGACCAAATTCGTATCTCCCGCCTCGGAGTTCACCGAACTCCCGAGTCGAGCGCTAGTGTGGTTGTATCTGATGGAACAATGATAATATGTAGTATTTCCCGATCATTCCGTAATAATAAATATATGATTTGAGCTCCCGAAGGTACAGTGAAATTGTGAAGTATTAATGTAAATTGTACAAGAACTTATATTTTGTAAACACTGCATTATTTGATTAGTGGCGCCCTCCTGTCTTGCGGACGATCAGGGCAAATGTGAATGTAGGCCAGTCTAATTCCGTCTCCCGTCCGAGCCAATGGCTCTCCCGTTTATGTTCTGTGATCCCGCCTTACCGTTATTAAAATGAACCAGGATTCCGTAAATTTGTGTATTTATTTTCTTCCCGGAACAAACAGTATTACTGTTACTATGTATAACATTAAAACATAATTAATAACAATAATATCTCCTGCAAAATGAGGTGAATTCAGATTTGGAGACTCTTTTTGATTGCAGAAGGCGGCAAAGTTCACCGTTGTACGGAATGTAACTTCTCAGCTGACTTCGCTCTCATCTTGAAAAGACACATGTACGAACACGCCGTTGGTGAGTAAATAATGTTCATTATTCATGACTACGTTATTTAAGCGGGTTTTTGAGCTGATCAGGTTTCTCACCAAGTTTGAAAACAACTAGAATTTGCTTTTTGCATATGATGAAAGTTCCAGACATGCAGCATGATTGTATAATATATTGTATAATTATCGTATTGTATAATGTTTGTTTTAAAATTTGAGCTTTTTGAGCTATTTAATCTGTCTGTCTGTCTGATGACTGTCTGTAGAAAATCCTTGTCCCGCCCAAAACTATACCAAGTTTCAGTCCGATTCCAATGAAATTTTCAGGGATTGTGTGGGTTAGATTCTAGACGGTCCTATAATTTTCAATGCCGTCTAACCAACAGTAGCCTGTGCGCATGTGCAAACGTGAATTTATCATGTCGATTTCTCATCATCTGTTGGTCCGATTTCGTTCAAACTCGGTAGTTAATTGGGTATAGGTTCAAGAAAATGCCCTATAAATTACATTGTGATTGGCAGAGTAATAACCTTTGCGCATGCGTGAAACTAATATCGATTGACTCAGGCAAAATGAGTCTCATGGAACGATTTTGATGAAATTTTCAGACAAACACAGACAAAATTCTGAGAATAGTGAACCGATTTTTATGAAATTCTAAAGGGTCGTGCAGTTTAGCTCTAAGGCGTTCCCTTAAGAAGGCCCTAGACGATCAATCTGCTTGATCAAATGATTGAGTCAATCGATTGATGTGCGTTGTGCTCTTCAATCAACCTCAATCAGTCCTACAATGTTTTGATCAAAACCCCCTCATCAGTAGAAGTCGTTAGCACAGGAGCAGTGCACACCTGTTGTTGTAGTTTTTTTTCTTCTTTTCTTTCTAACCTGTTGTTTGTTGCAATCTGTGGTTGATATTGGCAGTGAACTCAACACAATGGTTGCCAACACAGATTGGGGCTTCCTCGCTGTACAAGAACAAACCCTTGTTACCTGGAATTCGCAACTCCGATGTCAGCAACAAACACCATCACATAAATCAACCTTCCTTCTTAAACACATTCCGTTCCGCATCCACTTTTCCTAGTTTTCACTTTAATTGCAATAGTTCTTCAGTAATTTCCATCATTTCAACAATAAATCAATATCTCGATCTATATAATTTCTGCCGATAACAGGTATCATTCATTCTCTCAGCTGACTCCCCATTGATAACATCAGTGAGGCCAACCTAATTATTCCATGATATGGATTTGTTATAGGTCACTTGCGCTAAAATTCCCTATTCAAATGGGATTTTTGGTAATTTCCTAGTGTTCTTGTTGTTATTATTCTATGTTAGAATTTTTGTTAGATGTTTTGTTAGATTTATTAAAATTTAGTTCAGTGTTATTTGTAGGAAAAAAGTTTTACACGTGTTGCTACGCATCATTCCTTTGTTCTCACGGATCGCCATTATTACAACTTCTCGCCACGTCGAAAACTGACCTATCTCAACGTTTTTATCCTCGCTTTTTCAAAAACTGTAAATGCCGGCCGGCTCTGACCCATCCGCAAGTCCTTTTGTTTTGCTTCGTTCACGACGTGCAGACTTCGGTGCAGTTACCAAATACTCGCTGGAAAGGTGCGGATTGTTTGAGGAAACAACCCCCAGACTTGGGTTACCTGGATCCTGTTCCCTAACTGGATTGAAACCGGTAAGATCTTACCATATTACCATCTCCTCTGACAATAAGGGAGAAATCATCATAATTACAGTTTTGGTGGTCGCACTCACCATAATTGTATTGAATTTAAGAACCAGGGTATCAACCCCTTCTTCTCCACCTATCTACCTACCTCTTGGATTCTCAAGGGCCTTCATACCTACCTACTTCTTCACCTACAATTATCAACAATTAATTAGGTAGTATATGAACTATTTACAGCCCAATCAACCATATAATTTATATTCCTTATTGTCAATGACATCAGTAGGTTCAGTGGCCACTGCGTTTAGATTTCCATTATACAAACTTTATTTGTCTTTCAATTATATTATTTATTCATTGGAATAATTGTTACAGTTTTATTGCACTACCATAATATCTCTCTGGTATTCCAGTGGTCCTTCGAAGAAAATATACCTATCAATTTTATTAATTAAAACCAGCGATAGTAAGTCATATGTTGGGTAATTGTCCGAGTTACTTCATAGGTACATAAAGGGCCCACCTACATATGCACACTCGCCCTCAGGCGGAAAACGACGGTGATCCAAGGGGAGGTACAAAATGAGAAACCGCTTCTCTCGTGAACAATTACTCAATTTTCTGCGTGATATGGAACAAAAGGACTACAGGAATTTCCAGCTATTTCCATCTGATCTTTTATAAAGTAAAGGTCATTGTAGTACCAAAGCGAAGGTTTTGGGATTTCATCTGTAGACGTCCCTGACACTTTTTTACCCTTGATGGCCTTGAACTCCTAGTTGAAGTTTCTTCTGAAAACATTCATTTTGCTTTGGGTTGCTTCACAGTGAAATCGAGTTTCAGCGCTTTCAACGTCCCCACAATTTTCTCAAGTGCCCTGCTTTGTTTATTTCTATTGAAATAATCTTTGCTCTTTACTTTCCACAATTCCGGACAATCACGATATAAATCAATAAATTGGTAAGCTAATGAACTCCCACTTCGAGTTTTCGGGAAGCGCGGTTGTGGACGCCATGGTTTTGACCGAGTGTCTGACGCAATGCTTGACGGAAATTGCCCTAGATGATCAAGCACCCTCTACATCCGCTTGAGCCATCAAAATTTTGTATCAATCACTGTCAATGCTTGCTTCAAGCGTCAAACGTGTTTCTAAACATCAATTATGCCTGATAAAATCGATTGGCTCAAGCTTTTGATCAAAATGATTGATTGTCTAGAGCGTCTTTTATAAATTTCATTGCTGTCGTGGATTAAAAGTAGTCTGTCCGCATGCGCAAAATATAATTTCCTATAACTCGACATCAATTATTTCAACTCATACTTTGTTCTTCAGCGAATTCTATACGTCCATGTTACAATATGTGAGATTAATCCACCTGTAAATCTGTTTCAGTTGAAAATCCGAAACCTTTCGTATGCATCATATGCAAGTACGCCAACATGGATCTTCATCATATGAGGCTCCACATGCGAACACACGGAGGTATTTACTCGTATAATATCCTTGGTGAACATTAAATAATTTTCAGTAAATAACGTTTACAAAAACGTCTGTAAAACTGTTACAAATGAATCATTTGAGGAGCTGACATGGAAATGCACTTGAGTCCAAAAATCAAATTTGACAGGAGAAGCAAAAACATTTGTTGGACATGATCTCTTCTCCATGCATAGGTGTCAGGACTTAGTCACGGTGCTATCTAGCGACCGTCACCGAAACTAAACTATTAACAGGAGGACATAAGGTTTTTCTCAGACTTACTGTTTACTTGCATTTCGACGGAAAAAAAATTATTATTATTATTTATTTATTTTATTTATTATTATTATTTTTTTTTTTTTTAGGACTTGAGTGCATTTTCATGTCAGCTCCTCATTTATATTTTAACGCAGTATATTATTTGGAAGAGGTTTATTATTGACTAACGAAAACAGAAACTCTGCACAGCACTGATCAATAAATATATCCTGATAATATATATGATAATAAATATATGTCCTGATATTCCGATAAAAACCACTAAAATTGGTTTCTATAGCAGAATATTCTAGAATTCTAGAGTTAAGTTACTGATTCATGCATTACTAGCCAGTTACCCATGCGTGGTTCATTTTTACTGGGTCATTTTACCCAAATGTGCCTTGTCACTTTTACCCAGCAGTCCCAAAAAGGCTTCAATTCATATTTCAGCACTTTTTATTTGCGTTAAAATTATTCCAGACCAAAATTGTTGCAGTTAAGGCGTTTTGAGTATAAATTTTTGAACATTTGTATTTATAGATAAAAGTTCTGAGCTCAACCCTCCAAAATCATTTTTGTATCGTTGAATTCGTAATCAGGAATTTCTTTATGCTTGAACCCACCCACTTCAAATATGACGTGAAAAGTTCGCCGCATGTCCGCTTTTCCCCTAATTACAAAGTTGTTTATCCGGGTGACATCGTTAGGGAATGCCAAGTTCTCGATGAAGGAGTAAGTATTAGGAGACTGTAATATAACCTATGTGTTAACCAAGGACCCTAAGAATGTCCCAACAATTTCAGCTCAATGGGTCCATTAGTTTTTACGTGATTAACACACGCATAGACACCAATATATGTTTAGATTTATAATAGCTGTGTTCCAAGCACCTTGAGTTCATGAACTTTACGGAACTGGATCGGCGCTGAACCTTATGCGCACGTGAATCGTGTTCAAAGCATTTTGAGTTCAGAAACAACACTCGCTAAGGTGTTCCCCCCGCGTTGGGTTCATGAACTGAATTCAGTGAGTTCATCAACTTTTCAGACCTGCTCGGGGATAGGGTTAAGAACTCGAACTGAAGGAAACCTTTCCGAACCTTCCAAAAATCTCATTTTACCACAAACCCTCAAGCTAAATACTTGCTTTGTCAGTCGCCTGCTTGATGCTTGTTGTATTATCGTTTTCAGATCTCATTAGTTCCTCGCTTGCATTGCACTTTATTTACGTAATGAATCTTAATAGAATAGGGGGGCTCATCCTATAGAAGATTCAAATTAAGAATCGGAAGTGTATGCTTCCATTGCCGATTGCGAAAGGGTCCCTAGTTCTGATGAGGAGAAGGAGTTAGATGACCTGGATTTTGTCGCTGATAGAGTCGTGCCATTTGATGAAGCAGGATGGATGCACACTTTTATTTTGAGTCTTCTAATCTTGAAGTAACAATGAATAAATGTACAAATTACGGAATGTTGCTCACATAAATAACCGTGACGAGGTTTTCACGTTACTAAAAATGATGCTGGCGCTGATTAGTGCATTGAGTGTCAGGTGAACTACAGTGTTCCCACCGACGCACAGTGGGACGAAATACAATTCTGGCTGGACAAAAATATATTATTGGCTATTCTTATAGGAAATTTCACGCTGATTCAGAATATATCATATGTTCCTATACCTAAAATAGTTCTTTAATGGATGTTTCTTGAAAAAAAACTCGAAAAAAACACGTTTTATGAAATATTTTCCCATTTTTCATCCTTAAGATGTACTGGAAACGTTTTTTGCTCAATGGAAAAGTTATAGAAAATTAAATTCTGCGTCGATTCGTCACCAAGGAAAGTAAAAACGTTTGGTGAAATAAGGAAGTTATCGAATTTCAAAGTTTTCAAGACCGGAAAATACCATTTATTGCAGTATTAGAGGTGAAACTTGATATTCAATCGACTTTCACAAAGAAGAAAAGTTGTAAATCATCAAATTCTGCAGCGATTGACTACCAATTTTTTTCGAAAAATACCAATAATAAAGAGAGTTATGATGTTTCAAAGTTTTTGACAACTCCTATTTTCCACTTTTTCACTATGCTGATTCCCAGGAACCTATCATCACCTCACCATTCCTTCATATATGCGTTCAACAACTATTATGGTACACCGTGAAACCAATTCCAGCGGCAAATATTTGCAAGTAATCACGATACCCTCGTCAACGTTGTGAAAGTGGGCCAAAACTCTGGTATAAATGCTTCAAAGTCATAGGAACCCAAACGTTAGCTTCTTATTCATGCATGAAAATACGTCTGCCAAGTCGGTGTGGGTAATAGGTTCCTCGTAGCCAATACGTAAAATGTATAGATATGTTGTACTATAGAAAACATATGCCTATATTCGTATATACCTATGCCTACCTATGTACCTCCTATAAATTTCATAAAAATCGGTCCAATAGTTTCGGATTTTCGCGCGTTACAAGGATTTGCGGACACAGACAGACAGACACGGAACCAGAAATGTTCAGGAAGGTCCAAAACGTGAAATGCGAGTGGAAATTTTGATTTTGGAAAAGTGAAAACAATGCTTCCGTTACCTTGGTAGACTTGGAAGCAAAATATTGTCCTTTAAAATCAAAATTTCCACTCGCATTTCACGTTTTGGACCTTCCTGAACATTTCTGGTTCCGTGTCTGTCTTTCTGAGTCCGCAAATCCTTGTAACGCGCAAAAATTCGAAACTATTGGACCGATTTTTATGAAATTTATAGGAGGTACGTAGGCAGGCATAGGTATATACGAATATAGGTATATGTGTTTTATACATTACAACATATCTATACATTTTACGTATTGGATACGAGGAACCTATTACCCACACCCACTTGGCAGACGTATTTTCATGCATGAATAAGAAGCTTACGTTTGGGTTCCTATGACTTTGAAGCATTTATACCAGAGTTTTGGCCCACTTTCACAACGTTGACGAGGGTATTGTGATTACTTGCAAATTGGTTTCACGGTGTACCATAATAGTTTATGAACGCATATATGAAGGAATGGTGAGGTGATGATAGGTTCCTGGGAATCAGCATAGTGAAAAAGTGGAAAATAGGAGTTGTCAAAAACTTTGAAACATCATAACTCTCTTAATTATTGGTGTTTTTCGAAAAAATTGGTAGTCAATCGCTGCAGAATTTGATGGTTTACAACTTTTCTTCTTTGTGAAAGTCGATTGAATATCAAGTTTCACCTCTAATACTGCAATAAATGGTATTTTCCGGTCTTGAAAACTTTGAAATTCGATAACTTCCTTATTTTACCAAACGTTTTACTTTCCTTGGTGACGAATCGACGCAGAATTTAATTTTCTATAACTTTTCCATTGAGCAAAAAACGTTTCCAGTACATCTTAAGGTTTTTTCAAGAAACATCCATTAAAGAGCTATTTTAGGTATAGGAACATATGGTATATTCGGAATCAGCGTAAAATTTCCTATAAGAATAGCCAATAAAATATTTTTGTCCAGCCAGAATCGCATTTCGTCCCACTGTGCGACGGGTTCTTGAACCTAAAAGTTTTGTGAACTCGTGGAACCCGTCTCAGTCAATGAACTCACTAGTTCAAGAACTCACGAGTTCAAGAGCTCAGAAGGGTGCTTGGAACACATCTAACAGTATAAATGAGTCAAAGCACTTCGGTAACACCGGTTTTCATCTAGCTGTAGAGAACAATCATTTTCTTATTACTCGACATCGTTGTTACTTGAATAACATCCGAAATGATAAAACAATTTACAGAGCCGCCCTTAAGAGCTTTGTGATCTCTGATGTCTTGTCTACCTTTTCATCTAAGGTAAAGGTGGATGAAATTTGAAATGGCGTTTCATACTTTTTGATAATTGAACAGGTGAATAACACAAACAGGTGAAAAAAATACGAGTCCTTTGTTGACGAAATGACGAGCCTTGATAAGGTTATGGTGGTTTGAGGAAGGATAAACCAGGTTATCCTACGGTAATTAGGTCGAATGCGCGGAGCAGGTTGATCTTCCTCAAAGGCCGGAGCAGTTCAGAGCAAGTTCAGTGGACAGCTCGAACAAACACCTGGCTTGGTGTAGCAGTTCACCAATGCTTTACATCAGATTGTCGGAATATGTGTCCCTAATTGCCTAATTGACTTAAGTTTTATTGTTGTTATTATTATGGTTTATCATTATTACGGATTGCCTTTTTCATGTTGCAGATGAAAAACCATTCAAATGCACGAAATGTTCATATTCTTCCTCCACCATTCACAACTTGAGACGTCATATGGACTCCCATTCAGGTAAACTATATACGAATTTTATAAAAATGTTCGTAACTATGGAGACTTCATGCCGAATTACAGCATCGTAGCTTTAGGATCCACTCAGCTGATCCTGGCCCTTGGCATCGTAAATTAGAAGTCCTACGGAGGCTACATGCCACATTACAGCTTCTTAGGAAGAAAACCATGGAAATTAGCTGTAGGAGCTCACTCAGCTGGTCACGATCGAGGATTTTGATATAGTCTTAAGTTCTATTCCGGAACTTGCTCGTCAATTTGCGCCCACCCTAATTAAAAGCGGTGCAGCCATTTGACCCTGATGCTTGGACAAACAAACGGACATTGGATTTGATGTATGACTGAATGAAATTAATCAGGCTGTGTTTTCTCGACCTCTGAGTTAAATTTAAAATGTTTTGGGTTTCTTGAGCATACTTGAAAGATCATTGCGCAGTAGCTCAACACTCGATCTCTGGGGGCCACATGTTCAATTTTCATGATACCGAAATTGTTGACTCAGAAGCCCAACTACTCAAAACGTAAAAATGAAATGATTGATTTATCTAAAACCCCACAAATTGCGAATTCAGGAGTGACACAGAGAATCTATAATAACACCCATTACTGTTGCCTAGTTTTTCACAACACTGTCGACATCCCCCACCCCTCCTCAACCAAACCACTATAGATTTTTCCAAGTATGTACCTCAGTAGCTTTGTTCCAACAACGCTTTGCAAGCGAACCCCCCCCCCCCTCCCCTCCCCCGGGCTCCACCAGTGTTGCCGTGGGGTTAGCTCCAAGGTCGCCCTATTTCGTGTTTGTTGGAACACTTCGGAAAGAGATGTGATAACAAACGTAGTAGAGAAGGTGATAACAGTTTAGAGAAGATTACGTGGTTATGTAGTTTACCCAAAGTAGCAGGTTATTTCCAAATGCGCATGCGCAGGGCTCGGAGCTCTCGATGAGACCCCGTCAAAAGTGTGGGGCTGCTTGGGGGGGAGTCTTTCGTTGCGCTCCCAGCTCGGTGAAAGTATCATGATGCGTTCCTGAGAATATTGTACCATACACTCCCGCTATTAGCATGCGCTCCCCTATAAAAATGATGTTGCGCTCCCAATACAAACTTGCAGAATACGAGTAATACTAAGGGCCATATCATACGAGCGCTATTGCCGTCGAGATAGCGCCGGAAAAAGTGTATGTCATACATGACGGCAAATGCGTCGCGTTGATGCCGTCCCGCCAACGCCAGGTGCCTGTCATACGTAGCGTCTTCCGGGCGCATTTGCATTGACAGGGTCCCGGCGTCACGTGCGCCGCGTCGCTAGCGCGACCGTCCGCGTTGGCAGCGCTCAGCGTCCGGCTAACGCGGACTCGCCGACGGCATTAGCGTCCGTATGACATGCTCCATAAGAACCCCATTGCCGGGTTGGAGCGTTTTTAACGCGACGCTATCAGCGCGACGGCAATAGCGCTCGTATGACATGGCCCTAAGAGGGTGAGTTATTGTTAATTGTGTTAGTTACAAAACGTTATCAATGCATTGTTATGTGAGCTATTAGCGTTACCTGGGGGACGCCGGGAGGAGGTTGCTCACGTTGTCCTCCCATACCAGTGGCATGAACCACCTCGTTCAATTAAATTAAATCTACGAATTTCGCTAAATGTTGGAATATTCGCTGGTTAGTACAAAAAGAAGCAATATTAATGCAAATAAAAGTAAAAACATAGACACATACTCGTAGCAAGTTTACTCGTACGTAACAGCTTCTTTGCTTGGAAGAAGGCAAAAAACGAGAGGGATGTAATGCCCATTTTGATGGCCATGGATGGTGAAAAATGTAGGGCAATAATCGAAAGTTCCATCCATATAAATAGTTTGACACTTGACAAGGCTTTTCAGGTTAGAAAGACAAGCAAAAATTAATATGCAATTTGCCTTGTCCACATGCAGCATAAAATTCTCTTGGCGTGAACTCCATTTCAGTTCAACAATAGTTAATTTTTTGTGGTACACAAACTTAAATTCCCCACAGAAAACTGCGTCGCCTCCTCCTTTTGCTACGCCTTTATGTAATCCATTCCGTTACCGTCTCGTATGAACTCATGATTGTGACTAACCAGAAGCGATGATACATATACACGATCTGCGTTATCTCGCACGGGAGTGCAAGGTAAAAGATTCACTCAGTCCACTCGAAACGAACAGGAGCGCATCGGAATGTGGCCGCGTGGACTTTTCACTTCAGAGCGGCCAGTTGGGAGCGCAACATACGTCGCCTGCTTGGGGGACCCCCCGGAGCAACTCTGGGGGCGCTAGTGTTGCCAAATCGGGGGGTTTCCCCCTGAAATCAAGGGTTTTTTCTCCAAAGGGGGATTTTTGGAGGGGGGGGGGGGGAGACTTTGTTCAGGGGTTTTTCGGGTTTTTTTAAAATTTGTCTTGGGGGGAAACGGGGTTTTTAAAAAATTGAACTTTATAACTTTTGAACTGACTCTTGCAAGATGTGAGGACCGAACAACAACAACATATCAGTCGAATGAGTCAAATTTCAGACTTTAGCCTTCCCAATCGTCGTCCGCTCAGCGTTTATTGATGCAACCCATTGACCAATCATAATATACCTAGTTTTTATCAGCTATCTACCACCACCAACCTCTGTCGTTATTGTCTCTCCCAGTTTCCAATGCATTTGTGGAAAGGGCTTTTTCTATTTACAATATAGTTAAAGATAAATTAAGAAATTGGCTTTCTCTGGAAGTAGCGCAACCGATTTTGACATTGAGGTATAAAATGAGGAATGAAGGTATGACTTGCGTTCACTTTGTGCCCAATGAAAAAATGTCAAAATTCAATAGCAACATGTATGACCTTTATACATGAAAGATCTACAAGTTGAATTGAATCATGCTTTAGACGATTTAGATAGTTTTGACTTGTAGTGTTCCTGCTTTCATTTTTACTTGATTTGTTGCAATATTTTATAAATATCTTGAGCATGTTGCAACTACCTACTTTTGTCGTGGCTATGGTACCTACTTAATTTCTTTATTATATTATTTCAATTTCGTTCATTTTCATTAGTTATTACATCATTCTCACCACATTTTTGGTATTAGGGATTTATTGAGGGTTTTTTGTTGTGGCTCAGGGGGATTTCAGGGGTTTTTTGGAGTCAAACAGGGGTTTTTGGTGAACTTCATTTGGCAACACTGGCTTTCTCCTTGTTGGAACAAAGCTAATATGTCCAACGGGGAAGGTGGGAAGGTTTCCCTAGCTTACTCAATTAGTCATTCAACAATCGAGCGCCAATTGGACAGACCATTACTTTAAGCATTATTTATATTATTAATTTAAATCTTAAACTCATGTGATAAGTCTGATTGTTGATAAGCAGCCAATTATGAAAGACTTTAAACCAGCAAGAGCGTATTTTCTATTTCAACTCATTTAAGTTTTATATAAATATTAGTTTATAATGGTGCAATAATTCAGAAATCGACATTTGATACATGTTAATTTCAAAACTGCATTTGATGAGGGAAAAAAGAATTTTACCGAAATCTGCAATAGTTTCGTTTTTATTGATCTTCCAATTAAGTAACTAAGTTTCTCTTGTACCATTTAGGGTTGACCGAAATCGATGCCGAGCTTCTAGTGCCAACCAAACACAGCCTTAAATGGCCAATAACTCTGTTTCTATCATGTTTCTATTTGTAATTCGAAAATTAGTAGGTACATCTCTGGACCGTTTTTGTTTTGCAGATGAACGGCCGTACGCCTGTAGCGGTTGCCCGAAGAAATATTGGGACAAATATTCACTCAAATACCACAAGCGAACCTGCAAACGTCTAAAAGGGAAAAAAGGTAAATGAAAGTGGATTTATTTATTTGTTTGAAATATGTTTCATAAGCCTCTTAGTCGTTACATAAATTAATTGCTAATAAAATGAACATTTTTATGCTTAAAGTTAAGAGAAAGAAACAACTTTACACTAACAAAGTGATGTGCCCACCTAGTGGGTTGCCCAATAATATAATTCGCATTAAATTTATTACTTGGCATAATAAATGTATTTTTTCACGCTGAGTCGAATGCCACCAACACCAGCTCTCTAGGATCACTATTTAGCGAGAAAAACCGATTTTCATGTTAAAAATACCACCTTTTGATCCAGGATCAATATTGAGCGAGAAAAAGCGATTTTTTATGTGAAAAATGCCCAGATTAGATCAAATTTCTAATATGGAGCATGAAGTTGATGTATGTTCTCACGTTGAGTCGAATGCCACCAACCCAAACTCTCTAGGACGAATATTAAGCGAGAAAAACTGATTTTTATGTTAAAAATGCAAATTTTGATCCAGGATCAATATTGAGCGAGAAAAAGCGATTTTTATGTAAAAAATGCCCAGATTAGATCAAATTTCCAATATGGGGGATGAACTTGATGTATTTTTTCACGCTGAGTCGAATGCCACCAACCCCAGCTCTCTAGGATGAATATTAAGCGAGAAACTTGGTGCAATAAAGAATATTGAAAAAAAAAAAAAAAAAAAACGCTTGCATACGAGTCTGCAACACATTGGGACATTTTATGTCTTTAGTTGTAGACTCGTATCATCAAAATAATTATCGTTGTGGCCACTTGGGACAATTTTCGTGAGCAATTTTCGTTAGCAATTTTCGTGACGATTTTTTTGTTATGTGCCATATGAAAGACATGAAAATGTCAAAAATACGGAACTAGGTTAATACTGAACCGTAAGATGACTTGGTATGGAGTCGGTGGCACCTATTTGCGCAGATTCACATACTTTACTCGTCACCGTGACAACAAGGTGAAATAACTTCGCCAATTAGGTTTTTAGCCTTTCCGAACAAAACCGAAACCAGATTCTTTTAAATCGTAGCAATCAGAACAGTAATGCTGATTATCACGTCCTGAAAATGTAGTTGTAGTTGGCTTAATAGTTTTGGGTGATTGACTATGGCGAGAATGAATTCGGTTGAAATGCAAATCAATGTCTGCTCATGTAAATCGTGTGAAAAATGTATACTGGATATATTACGTTGCTATATTGAATTTTTCAGCTGAAGAATTGTATGAGATTCTCCTATCCTTCCAGCAACACTTGACTTAGCAAGATTCTAAATGAATATACAATCACTACCAAAAAACTCTTCTCCCAGTAAAATCCAATAACATAGATTTTTCTGATTCTATTCTAACATAGATCAAGAATCATTTTACAAGATTGCTTACTCTGCTGTATACCATATGATGTATTCTTCAATGCCTAAAATCTTCAAATCAACGCAATTCCGGAAGAACAGGAGACATTCTCTAGCCACAACGCTATATCACAACGCTATACAGGGTGATTCCCTCGCAGGTGCAAATAAAATTTGGGGGAAACTATATCAAAAATGGAGTAAAATGCCGCCAACCGTATATTTTTATCTCAATCCGTACTCGAGATATGATTTTTTAAAGGTTTTTTTCAGGAATACCTTTTTTTTTTTTTTTTTTTTTTTTTTTCATTTTAAACTCGGATTTCTCCACTTTGCCTCATTTAATTTTAACTTTCAACCTCATTTTCGGTATCAGCATTAAATTTCCTATAAGAATAGCGTACTTGGGTTCTTAAAAAGTACCATCCAAAGACCCTCACATCAGCTCAAACATTGACGATTTTGAAAAAATAATATTTCTGAAAATCTTTAAACTTTACTACTCTTTTAAAAAGAATCCTGGAAACTGGCAAATCTCATGAAAACTGCTTCATCTAATATGCTTTCCAACGGTATTATCAATTTTACTTTTATTTTGTTATTTAGGGGAGAAAATAATGTTTTAATGTTAAAAAATGTGGGTTTTTCAATGAAATTGTTGGTTTTCTCGAAAGATGACCCTCCATGAACCAACAAGTATGGGGTCGGTTTCTATGTATGTATTCTCGCTGGATCAAATGGAAACTCTTGCAGATCTCTCAACTACGTTATAATCGAGTTTTACACTTTAATTAACTAGTTTTACCCCATAACACACATACATTTAATCGTAACAAACAAACTAAACATTTGCGATTTCAAGTGTAAAACTCGGTTATAACGGAGTTGGAGAGATCTACAAATGTTACCATTCGATACAGCATGAAAAAATACATAGAAACCGACCCCATACTCGTAGGTTCATGGAGGGTCATCTTTCGAGAAAACCAACAATTTCATTGAAAAAACCCACATTTTTTAACATTAAAACCTAATTTTCTCCACTAAATAACAAAATAAAAGTAAACTTGATTACACCGTTGGAAAGAGTATTAGACGAAGCAGTTTTCATGAGATTTGCCAGTTTCTAGGATTCGTTTTGGAAGAGTAGTAAAGTTTTAAAGATTTTCAGAAATATTCTTTTTTCAAAATCGTCAATGTTTGAGCTGATGTGAGAGCCTTTGGATGGTACTTTTTAAGAACCCAAGTACACTATTCTTATAGTACATTTAATGCTGATTCCGAAAAAATGTGGTCAAAAGTTAAAATTGAATGAAGTAAAGTGGAGAAATTTGAGTTTAAAAGGAAAAAAACACGGTTTTCCTGGAAAAACCTTTAAAAAATCATATCTCGAGTACGGATTGAGATAAAAATATGCAGTTGGCGGCATTTTACTCCATTTTTGATGTAGTTTCACCCAAATTTTTTTTTTTTTTTTTTTTTTTTTTGCATCTGCGAGGAAATCACCCTGTATACTCCTTAATTTTAATATGACTGAGGTCATAGGCGCTTGTCATACATATGGTATAATAAATTGATAAACGATAGTGGTCCAATTGAATACAAATTGATTCTATGAGGAAAGAGAACTGTAATGGTTCACTATTACAATATGAGCGAGTTTAAATATACCTGGAAGCATGTTGTGTGGTAAGGAAGCAATGTGTCCAGTATTAAAATCTTCGCCTGCCTCTAGAAATAGGATGTATCCAAGGGCTTGCAGGTCAGCATTAGCAGCAGCAGTTTCATCCTCTTTGTTGGTAGACATTTAATTCAAATCATAATAATAATAAAAAACAGAGAATGTTAACAAAACAATCTAAGAGAAACACGCGTTGATAATTGAAATAATAACAATCAATCACCAACGTTTTTCCAAGTGATTTCTGTCTTTGGCTGAAAAGATGCCAAGGGTTATCACATAAAATTTCCCAAATGTTCAGTGCAGCTGCCATTGAACTTGTGAATTACAAATCACGATTTAAAATAAATAATAGGAACCAAAATTTGTAACAGTATTCCATATGAGGCGTTGAGGATCAAAAGCAGATAACTCCAAAATTTCAGAAATTGATTTTTTTTTTTTTGCATTTTTCACAAGTTCAGATAGGTAATTATATACCACAGAAACCTCAGGATCAAAAACGGACAGGAACCACGAGAAATCTGGCTTCAAAAAGTCGTGTTGGTTTCAAAAGTGGATAACTCCATGTTCCTCTAGAGTCCGCTAGGCTCGCAGCTGTCGCGCACTCCGTTATCACCGCTATCACCGTTCTCTGATTAGCTCTCAACATCAGTGTCAGTCCAGTTTTTTGTGCATTTTTCTACCAATTTATTAGTGAATAAGCAGCAGTTTTCGTCCGGTCTTTTGTTCGTCCAGTTTTGTGAGAAGTATTACTACCTTTATAATAGTGATTAGCAGCGGTTTCTGGAGGATATAATCATGGACGTGAGCATTGTGGAAGAGCAGGAGAACCCGAGAAAACGCCCAAGAAACGTCGAGCACATATGAATTTAATCTGTGATTGCTTAAATTTTTGGTTACCAATATTTATAGGCGCCTAGCTAATACCTTCCTAATTTTTTTAAAGAGAGTTTATTCTAGTGATTAGTCATTCGTCCTGTATTTTCTTCTATGCTGTAAGCTCAAGTCGTTTTTTGTGATTATGCTGTTTGAGACTGAAAAGCTGTGATATTGCTGTGATCGCTTTGATTCTTAGGGTTATCAATGGCCAATAGCCACCCATACACGAGCAGATATCTGCGACAGATATCGCGTTTTTAAACGATATCTGTGGGAAAGATCTGTGCGTTAGTGGGCGTTAGAAATGATGAAAGATGTGAAAAGCGACCAGAGATATCTGCGAGAGTTCAAATCTAGCAGATGGTAGTCGGGCGTCCCCCTTAACCTGCAGACTTCTCGGAAGCGATGTCTGTGGTACACAGAACTGTTCTATTGGATCGGGCAGCGTCCCTTAACGTTAAGATGTTCAGTTGTCCACGTGTGTTTTCCCCTGTGAGATCTCTCCTCTAAAGAAATCAGTTTCTATTGGTTTTTTTTTTTTTTGTGCGGTATCAAAAAATGGGTAAAAAAGAGTGGCCAAACGAGTTAATTGAAATGATGATCGACATGTGTAGAGACAGACCTTGTCTGTGGCAGTTGAAGCATGTTGACTACATGAACAAAAACGTCAAAAACATTGCTTACGACGAAACCCATGACTTCTCCCAAACTTGTATTTTTTTGGTTTAGCCGTTTTATGGGCAATTAAAAAAAATACCCGCCGCAAAAGCCGCTAATTTACGCTTTTTACTACGGACAGTCACTAACCCCATGGCATCAACTTACGGAATCTGTGACCGATCTGGAAAAAATTTAGGATTCGACCGATAACTCGAGTCTGCCAGACGAACGTCGGTGACAGACCTGAATCTGTCAGATTTCATCCCACGAACGAACAGATGACATCGGGCACTGGTCAGGTGACAGATCTCGGGCATGAAAGATCGGCCGATAAGTTTTTCGTGTTAAGGGGCAACGACCGATCTCATCGGTCACTCCAGATCGTTAGCGATATCTGTCAGATGAGATCGGGCGACCAAATCTGTCAAAGAAATCTGCTCGTGTATGGCGGGCTAATGCCTCCCTTCAAGACTGTCCTTTGGATTCTGAATAGTTTGATACCTTCCTTCCAGTGTTTATCTAAATTACAGACAAAATACTCAACTAGCGTGTTTTTTCATTATTCAATCCCCACCCCTACTCATGATGTTGGATAATAATGGAATTCGGAAGATCAAGCTGGGGTGTTTTGCAACGATTCAAGGACTTTCTGGGTAATCTGAGGTATTTTTGTTGGTATTTAGTGGTATACGGCGCCCATTTAGTTTCAAAAACGGATAAGCGCCAATTTCAGTTTCAAAACCGGATAAAAAATGTTGTTTTCGGGCCATATCTACATGGTAACGGGTTGAATTGCAGCAATGTAGGGGGGGGGGGGGGATATAGTTGCTCATACTGGAGGAGGTATATTCACTTTTAAGGGATGAAAAATTTCACGGTACCCAATGAGAGACCAGAACGTTCTTTGGCCTCTCCTGTAAAATTTAAAAGAAGATATTATCTTCTTATGTTAACGGCTGAGTTAACTCAGAGCTAGTCGAGCCAGGGACTGAGTTTAGTAGGTAAGCTCACAAATGAGAGCCGTTTCAATCCCGATTTGGCCTGGATGCGCTAGTGTCGAACTCTTGTGAATATCACCTATAGGTAGACTCGGATGCAAAACTCAAATCCTTTCAACGAGTACAACATGTACAGTTTTCATCTGATTCTGTGAAAAATTCACGGATTGAACAGTTTTAATTTGTACTTTCATAATACTAGGAAGCTATGTTATGTCCCTCCCTGAACTTTTTTCACACTATTACCTCTGATTTATTCTTCTCTGTGTTGTTGTTGTTGTTGTAGTAGTTGACGATGAACCGAAGAAATACATCTGTTTAAAGTGTAACTTCGCTACACAGTACTTCACACAGCTCAACATCCACAGAAAAACACATTCTGGTAAAACTGCTTTTGATTGTTTAATTTTTACAATGTTTACTCGCTAATTTGATGTGTAAATGTAAATGATAATTGATGCAAGGGCGTACGCAGGGGTGGGGCAACGCAGTAGCCCCAGTAGACTTCCTATTCTGCAATTATCTCGTCACACAAATTAACATGCATCTCTGTACATCCCATATTTGGATTCACTACTAAGATACAAGACTGATTTTCGGATGATAATGTAACAGCTTTAGGTGGATTGATAGTTCAAACATCGAAGATGTTGGAAATGTCAAAGGAAGAACTCAAACAGCGACTTTTGTAACTTTTATGGTCCCTTTTATGGTCCTTTTGGTGGTGGTGGTTTTGGTGGTGGTGGTGGTTTCCTTTTATGGACCCTCATTGAAACTGAGGCTGAGCTATCGCATACATTTTGGATGAAAAAGGGTCTTACTACAGAGAAATTGAATGAATTGGATTCGATCAATGTACTGCAAGAGACCAGGGGCTTTACCCCCAAGTGAAATCGGTGCTAAACGTTCTTCTCGCACAGTCGTGCACAACATGTACAATTGAAAGGTCATTCAGCTCGTTGAGAAGGGTTAAAAGCCCATCTCAACGGACTATGCCTATTGAATGTACACAGAAAGTTGGTCCACGAGAAGAAAAATCTATTTGTTGATGAAGTGTTGAAACTATTTTGTAAAAACCCCAGGCGTTTGATGTTGCAGTAATAATAATTTTCAAGTTGTTCTCAATTCATAAATTATAACTTTGCATTCACCCTCATTTTGTTCATGCCATATTTTCGCCTACATCGGTCTTGTAAAATTACCATTGGCCCAGTAAAGCAAAAAGTCTGCGTACGCCCTTGAATTGATGTATTGATGATGTAAAAATCGAAACTATTGAAACCAATGGTTAGACACTCATGGAAGTTTGAAATGGGACAAGGAAATATCTGGTATGTCTGGTTTCGTTGTCCTTCCTCTTGCAGTGGCTGCACAATTTTTGCACGCTTTGAATCTCGAAACAAAGTTTGACGAAGGGGCGCTGCACGGAGCAAATTGATGTATTCGATTGTGTTCTTGCAGACGGGATGGCGTATGCAGGCTGGATGAAATTTTCAGGGAATGTGCCCCCTGGTCCCCTGTCAGTTTCATTGTTGCCAAATCGGTACTCCACTCTGCGCATGCGCAAACATAAATTCTATTATGCTCCATTTTTTCACGCCCTAGTCGTCTGATCTCGCTCAAATTTGGATGCTAGTTGGGGGGATGACGAACTGATCATCCCACATCAATGTCAACATCGTTGTATCATTAACCTGATCGCTCCCACAGCCGTATTTAAGCGCAAAACAACAGCTTCGCCGTCCTACCAGACCCGTGTTTAAGGGTGATTCTCACAGAAAGGGGCAGAAGTGATGTCCGGACCAGTTGCGGCGACCCAATAAGGATTTGGGAGCTGGCGAAGGTCTTAAATTGTAGTATAGGTTTTTATCTAGAACCCTTTTTTCCATTTTTAGGTTATGTTTATTCCTTTAGATAGAAAATTAACTAAATATAGTCAAATCGTCATTGACCTGTCCTGTCCCAATGCGACCTTCCCAACTTCAAGCTTTAATTAAAGGTCTTTCCGCTTTTGAGTTTGGATTTTATTCAATTTTTCTACATCAGTATGATTTCTGAGATGCGTTTCTGATCGATAAAATTAATGTAGAACCGCTAGAAAAGTGTATTTGGATGGAAATATGTGTGTCCGGAGCATCGCCGTCATCGACCTGTCCAATATTGGTTTTCGAATTTTCGCGGTCACAATTGTATTTTAGCGGGTTTTTTTGCCGCTTGTTTTTTCGCGCCCTTCTCAGTTACCAGAAAAACCGCCATTCGTTTTAATTCAGTCAACTCGTGGTCGTTAGCAGGAGCAAATGTGTGCTGGACCGTGGGTTGGTCAATCACAATCGTCAGAAACCTGTCCACTTTTTCTAAGTGAGTACTTGAACTCAATTTTTTCTTATGGTATTTTTATTGTGCACCGAACGGTCTAGTTTCATGTTATATGCCGAATTTGGGAAAAAAGCTTGCCACAAGGTGAAACATTTGAGAAAAACTGAAGAATCGTCATCGACCTGTCCATCATCAACCTGTCCTCTCCTGAAAATTCGAGGACAGGACGATGAGGAAAAAGGCAAATCTATTATGTTTTTTGGATTTTCTAGTATTCCGTATTCTCGCATTTAGTAATCCAATATTCTCGTATTGACCATTCAAAACACATATCTACTTAGCCGAACGTTGTGAAGGTCTACTAGGACTTATTCGAGAATTTCTGTCATTCTTCGTTTGTTGGATTCGCCCTACAGTGGTCACGTTTTTCGGTCTTTTGACTTGAAATGTTGAGGGTTAACGTTTCTTGGCAGTTATAGCAAATTTTCCTTTTATGATGCCAGGACAGGGTGGTGATGCAAATGGTGAGAATCAACCCCAGCATCATCGCCCTGTCCTAGTGTCATCGACCTGTCCGCCTAAATTTTTATATATTTTTTTTTTTCAGAATTAATAAAAGCGCTACTGTTTGGATTTGCTTCGAATTTCGATACATACGATATAGAGAGCATCTGTGATTTTTTTCAGCTCGATTCGATCACTTTTTCTTTTTTCAAAAGTCAAACTCAAAACTGACCTTTTCTGTGAGAATCACCCTTAAGCGCAAAACTCCAATACAGCCCCTGGTCCCGGGGCAGTGTTTATGCGCGAGCCGCACCATCACGCGATCTGAACTCCTCTGCCATCTATCTGCGAGGCTAATGAACTTATTTTTTAGATAGTGTTTACTTGGGTATCCGAGAGACATCGCTGATGTCATAATCGGCCTTATTAGTTTTAGTGTCACTCGGAAGATCGCAGAAAGATCAGAAAGTAAACATCAGAAATCAGAAAGAAATGAGAAAGAGGGATGGGAAACACACTTATTCTCCTTTGCAAAACAATAAACAACTATAGTGTATTCCTTTTATTCATAAGCTGAATCGTAATCTTAATTACTATATTCAGATGTTGGAAATAGAAATATATAAACAAAAAAGACAATAGCGAAACATTGTTTGGTTATGAGTTATGATGAAACTTAATCCACACAAAGAAAAAAAAAAGTCCAGTCATGCAGCATGACCCCATGAGCGAATTTTTGAAGAATATTACCGATTTTTACAACCAGCGAACGGCATTATTTCGATTTTTGACTGATTTTTCAACTTTGAAATTTTTGAAAACTTGATACATATTCTTATAGGAAATTTTACGCTGATTCCGAATATACCACATGTTAGTATGCTGAGAAAATTATTTCGCTCGACAAATCGCAAAAAACAGGCTATTTTGAAATTTTTGACTACATTTTTGAAAATTTCAACCCGAAGATGTAATCCGATCAAGCTGGCCAACGAACTTGAACTTTCGTTTTGTGCCCTTAACATTTTAAAATTTGTTTGAAGTTTCTAGCACAATTCTACGGACAGTTATCGTCTGGAATGACACATACATACATACATACATTTTTTTTTTTTTTTTTTTTTTTTTTTTTTTTTAAGAAACCTCCCCTCAAAGACGGAGGGGGCACGCCATTAAATTGAAAAATAAACAAATAAAATAAAAAAGTGGGGAGGACGCCCAGGTTTACCCGACGCCGGCTCTAGGGATAAGGGAAGTTGCAGGACGAGGAGGAAGAATGGGATGAAAGGAAGTGCCCCTATAGAATGACCACCAATTAAGGTAAGAGCCCCGAAGGACGCGGGTGGTGATACCACGGAGCACTCCTGCCGAGATGCCCAACTCGAGAAGCTCCGTGGCACTTTTCCCGCACCACACCCCGCGCCATGAGACGGTCGCGGCCATGACCTTGATGTTATTAGGCGCCACTCCTTTTAGCTCAGATATCGCTTGTCGCAGATCACTTCTATCATATTTACTTTTCTTAGCCCGCCAGGTCTGCTCCATGTCCACGCTGCCACTGACAACTTGGACATCCAGGATTATGGCAGACCCATCGGGCTTGATCGCAACGATATCTGGCTTCTTGCCCCGGTCACTCGGTATGTGGTATAGTCTCTCCCTTTCGACATCCCAACCGCTAGATGACAAAGCACCTGCTATCTGCTTGGCAACCGCATCGTGACGTAAAATGCGGCCACCGTGAGTACGAGGACACTGCTGCACTACATGATAAAGATTCTCATTTTTACCCCGACAGGCACGGCAAAGGGTGTCTACTGTCCCGCGACTACTCCTCGAACACCTTACCGAGGTGGCTAACGTAGCCACCTGGACGGCGTGAAAATGGCGATAGTCGCGGGCCCCAATGCCCTCTGAAGCCCATTCCACCCACTGGGTAGAAATGGGGGATTCAGAGCACTGTCGGAGTTCTTTACCATCTACTGACTCATGCAGCGCAGCAGCGAACTCAGCAGATGAGCTGGGTTTTGGAGCAGTTGGTGTTGCTCGATCGCACCACAACAACTGCTGCCGGACAAAGTCCAGGTCAGCAGCAGTGCGGGCGACCTCCCAGCTCGAGCCCCTAAGGGCAAGCAGGCGCTGGCGGCGTAAAGATGGGATGCTGGCAGAAAGAGAGACAATACCGAGCCCACCGGCCTTGACCGGTGCGTGGATGTAAGCACTTGGGACACCAGGTGGAAAGCCTAGCCAAGAGCGCACAGCAGAGTGAACTTCACGATCTAACTCAAGCAGCCTCCCCGCAGTAAGCCTGCCAAAGACTAACCCATAGGTTAGCTTTGGCAGTAAGTACGTGCGAAGGAGGCGCAGCTTCTGCTGTGGCTTCAATGGAGCCTTGGTGACACGAGCTAATGCTCCACCAAGGTCCACACGGCTTGCGGCGATAGTGGCCACACCCATGAAGTCGACCCCAAGGTACCGCCAGACCTCCAACACGGATCGGGCAGGGATGGAAGTTTGTCCTAAGACAAAACACTCCTCATCCACTACCTTCACCTTATGCTGGCGACCAGACGGGACCAAGGAGACCGACCCACACTCATACATACATACATACATACATATATACATACATAAAAAAATGCGTTAAACTTCAGAATATGATTCAGAATAGCCTGAAACGGATTTCTGCATAATTTTTTTTCAAAAATTCACATTCTACAAATTTTGAGGCGAGAGCAATAGCTTAATTTTCTTCAAAAATTCGCTAAAAGGAAATCAAATTAAAAAAGTCCAGTCATGCAGCATGACCAGATGAGCGAATTTTTGAAGAAATCTTCGACATTTCAGTCGCTATTGATCGTGTAGAGAAATTTTAGTTAATGATTTTGATAGACAAACATGGAATCAAATTATTAAAAATAATTGGGAGGTACTCATACTTTATTATTATTAAACTAATCTATAGGCCACAGTTAGTATTAAAGCTACATCAAGTCCTAAAACAGTTGAGCGTAAAACATTTAAGAGAGCGACCGAGAGAATCGGAGGACGGAATATTTCACAGACTAAACTCATCAGTTGTGATTACATTTTTTTTTTTTTTTAAACAACCACCACGTTTTAAACAGCATGGTTCTAGGATTGGTTATACAGGGATACTTCCATAAGAGTAGTTCAATCTGAATTTAGACAATGTTTTATGCAAATATTACCGATTTTTACAACTAGCGAACGGCATTATTTCGATTTTTGACTGATTTTTCAACTTTGAAATTTTTTAAAACTTGATACATATTCTTATAGGAAATTTTACGCTGATTCCGAATATACCACATGTTAGTATGCTGAAAAAAATATTTCGCACAACAAATCGCAAAAAACAGGCTATTTTGAAATTTTTGACTACATTTTTGAAAATTTCAACCCGAAGATGTATTCCGATCATGCTGGCCAACGAACTTGAACTTTCGTTTTGTGTCCTTAACATTTTAAAATTTGTTTGAAGTTTCCAGCACAATTCTACGGACAGTTATCGTCTGGAGTGACATATACATACATACATTCATACATACATACATACATACCTAAAAAAATGCGTTAAACTTCAGAATATGATTCAGAATAGCCTGAAACGGATTTCTGCATAAATTTTTTTCAAAAATTCACATTCTACAAATTTTGAGGCGAGAGCAATAGCTTGATTTTCATCAAAAATTCGCTAATAATTTTCTTCAAAAATTCGCTAAAAAGACAATAGCGAAACATTGTTTGGTTATGAGTTATGATGAAACTTAATCCACACAAAGAAAAAAAAACGGGAAAAAAACTTGTATTTCAAAAAAAAAAAAGTCCAGTCATGCAGCATGACCCCATGAGCGAATTTTTGAAGAAATCTTCGACATTTCAGTCGCTATTGATCGTGTAGAGAAATTTTAGTTAATGATTTTGATAGACAAACATGGAATCAAATTATTAAAAATAATTGGGAGGTACTCATACTTTATTATTATTAAACTAATCTATAAGCCACAGTTAGTATTAAAGCTACATCAAGTCCTAAAACAGTTGAGCGTAAAACATTTAAGAGAGCGACCGAGAGAATCGGAGGACGGAATATTTCACAGACTAAACTCATCAGTTGTGATTACATTTTTTTTTTTTTTTTAAACAAGCACCTACTACCTACGTTTTAAACAGCATGGTTCTAGGATTGGTTATACAGGGATACTTCCATAAGAGGTTCAAATCTGAATTTTGACAATGTTTTATGCAAATATTACCGATTTTTACAACTAGCAAACGGCATTATTTCGATTTTTGACTGATTTTTCAACTTTGAAATTAAACTTGATACATATTCTTATAGGAAATTTTACGCTGATTCCGAATATACCACATGTTAGTATGCTGAAAAAAAATATTTCGCACAACAAATCGCAAAAAACAGGCTATTTTGAAATTTTTGACTACATTTTTGAAAATTTCAACCCGAAGATGTAATCCGATCATGCTGGCCAACGAACTTGAACTTTCGTTTTGTGTCCTTAACATTTTAAAATTTGTTTGAAGTTTCTAGCACAATTCTACGGACAGTTATCGTCTGGAATGACACATACATACATACATACATACATACATACATACATATATACATACATACATATATACATACATACATATATACATACATACATACATTAAAAAATGCGTTAAACTTCAGAATATGATTCAGAATAGCCTGAAACGGATTTCTGCATAAATTGTTTTCAAAAATTCTCATTCTACAAATTTTGAGGCGAGAGCAATAGCTTAATTTTCTTCAAAAATTCGCTAAAACGGGGAAAAACTTGTATTTCAAAGAAAAACATTAAGTGAACACTTTGCTTGTCTAAATGTAACATGAAGTATGACGGGATTGGCGAAAATAGAGGGGTGAACGCAGCGCGAAACCGTCGGGAAAAGGCTGAAAAAGCTTGGGCTGGAGCGGTGGACGGACGCGCGATCGCTCGGTAGCTATCAGGTTAAACAGTTGAATATAGACCAAAATTGTTTTGTAAAGAATATGCATTCATGTCATGATAGTTTGTAAAACAAAAAGGAAATCAAACAATTAGTATACCTAGTAGTACCTTTTTGTATGATATATATTTCAAAACATTGGTCGACGCATAAACCAACGTCGCATATCTCACTCTGAAACGCATTCTATACTACTTCGCATACTACTACAACGCATTCTATAATACACCTAGTGAGTTGTAAGATCGACGTTAGTAGAGAGTTTTTGGCGACTTCAACTCAACGTCACCCGTTACCGTAGTCTTGAGGGAGCAAACGAAGATGCTAACCCAAAAGGAGCAGGGAGGACGGTTGCCTTAATTTTGATGTCACGTTAACGGTGGTTGGGTAACGCAATATTTTTTCCCAGCTATGTTGTTGTCTACTCGACTTCTTTATTTCGATGTGAAATGCCGATTTTCAATCCTAAATTTGAATTTCATGTTAGTCTCAGTACAAATACGGGATAGTTACTCATTTTTAGTTTTCAATTCGTAAACAAGGCATGGATTTAACGCAAAGATAGTAAGCCTCAAGTGGGAAACACTGCGATTTAGTTGCACTTTTAGGTCTTTAGTCGTTACAAACTTCATGTTTTTGGGTTTTAGGTTGGGTAATATATCAAGAAGTATGAAAAAGTATACATCTCTATGACAATGAACCAGGATTTTACCTGATAATCATCAGTGGAGGCAGCACTTCACGCAATGTTCACGAGAAAACAGCTGAGATCAGGCTAACTAAGAACAATACTGCGAAGAAGTAGTGTCTTAAAAGTCAGGTTCCTCTTTAAAATATGTGAAATTATAATAAAAACAAAGCTCTAATCGACCAAATAGAGCCTGTGCGCAAAAGAACGGATTTTTTCCGATCGAGTTGAAGGCTAGTAAAGCGCGACGGCGGAGGCGGTCTTCAGATGGCACATTCGGTTTCTATCTACGCGACTTGAAACGAAAAATAACCAAGTTTGAGGGGTGTTCAAAAACCTACCCGCTATCAACAAAATTAGTTGGTAATGAGGCATTTGAAAAGAAAAACTACTATTATTTATTTCACCAGTATTCGAGTAATTTTGAGGTGCCCAGTAGTGTTACATTTATAGGAAGGTTAGGCTGGTGACGTGTGCCTTTAGGTCCCCAAACGGGTGACGTTAAATGAGCCATTCTAACGTACGACGTTGCTAACGTCCCCTCAAGGTCACGTACTCTTGGGTACGGTAGGGTGACGTTAAGGGTACGTTAGTGGTCACCAAAAACTCTCTAGTGACACCAGACGTCACAAGATGGCATGGGAGCAGTTAAAAAACAATAAACACACGTATCGATCGTAACCTTGTGTTTATACGAAATACAGTTAATAGACGTTATTTCTATGAAGTGTATGATACCATTGTCAGTTGTCTGGTCCGGGGAGCCGCCATGGTGGGTGGGGCCTGGGGCCAGTCAGGATGCACCCGGCCCCTGTGGGGGCTACCGCATGCCCCCACAACTACTTGATTATAATGCTGACGAGTTCAAGCTATGTTATTATTAAATTCCTTAAAAATTATGTAATGACGATTGTTATGTACAAATTGTGTGCAGCGCATGAATAAAGACTGAGCTGAACTGAACTGAACATCAGGGTTGTTTGTTTCAGATAATTCCCAACTCCATTGCAGCGATTGCGATTTTGTTACCAACTCCAGAACACATTTCACGATGCACATGCGCAAGCATTCAGGTAAATTCCATAATGTAACAACCTAGTTTACGATGTATATTGTACCCAAATGGGAAGTACCTACTTGGTTCCGTTTTGCAGCAGACTGCAACTTATTATTAACTGTTACCGAATATTTCAAAATCGTTGATTTTGCATTGATACATTGATTATGTGGGTACCGAGCCATGTGGGTAGTCATGGCAATGAGTGTGCAGATGCCCTTGCAAGAAGAGTCTTTGGTGCATAGATATGTTGTCTATAAAGCCAATTCCATCTGGCATGAGCAATGGCAGGGTGAGGTCACTGGTCTGCGTGGTGTCCTTCAGGACTTGAGCCCGGTGGTCTACTTCCAAGGAGGGATCGAATAGTGGTCTATCGGGTTACGACTGGCCATACCCGTCTTACTCACAGACACCTGCTTAGTGCAGAACTCGAGATGGTGTGTGTGGGAGGTGTGTGGATCTGTCCATCCGCCACTTTCTGGAGGACTGTCCAGCCCTTGTGAACCTCCGAGTCCAGCATCAGCCTCACTGGGTAGAAACTTTATCCGGACCAGATATATGGTCTGATCCCTGTTGTTGTACCTGAGAGCCGCTGAGCTCTACTACGAACTGAGATATCTGATCTGTGATATATTTATATACATATGTAGCATGTATGTAGTTATTAGCCTATTTTACATCTTGTCTTAGTTGTATTACTTTATTTTTGGGGTTTTTTTAATCCACTTTGGGGGCTAAACAGTGGTCATCACTGTATCCCTCATTTTTTTCCTCTTCGAGTTGCCAGTGAAGTCCATGATGGCGCGCCTTTTTAGCCAATGATGGCAACATGGCTAGGTGCCATCTAGTTCAGTGTGCGCTCTACCGACGACGGGCGGTCTTAATCTGGTTCAGTGTGCGCTCTACCACCTTCAAATGTTAAAAAATGAAAATTGCCTTACCTTAAGTACAATACGTGCTCCTTATGTCCTCCAGGAAACCTAGGAACAGGTCGGGTTTCTCCTTTCTGTACAGCCCCCAGCAGTAGTTGTCCAGGTGGGACTAAAAATGGTAAATCGGAACCCCTCGCATTTTCTTCGTAATTTTAATTTTTGCATCTAGCCAAGATCGCTCAACAGCCTGAGTATGAGCTCCTGATAAATGGTCGACGTATGCTTCTTGATGGTTCACTGTTTTATGGACGAAACCTTGTGAAGTCAAGCACCTGTAGGCTGCCTACTCGTTGGAATGGATTTCAGAACCAGACCTGCATTCTCTTTCTGTTATCGGCAGCAGTGTGGCCCGGTCTCGTCGCAATACATAAAAATATCGGCAATCACTCCCTTGCTTCAGCCCGAAAACCCAAAGCCCGTCAACTCTTACTTCATGATTGCGATTATTTTGTATGTCAGCCTTGTCATCCTCACTTGAAGGTGGGTGGTCTCCTTGTAGCTCCTAGGCACCGAAGCGCTCGTGAAGAGCCTCCCTCCTGTGCACACCCATATTGTTTGGGATGAGTTTGGGGATGAATATCCTCACTCAGGCAGAGGTAGAGCGGTCAGAGTACAGGTACCAATTTTCTGTCCTCAGGCCTGTTACCGGTCAGGCATCTGGAGAAAGTGGAGAGTCCAGTAACATGGTAATCTCCCATCTGCAAACCGGTACCACGGGTTGGGGGGAGCCCCAGGCTACTGGCACTGGCACTGCCCCCCCACACCCCAGCCTTGGGACACGGGGCCCAGGGTGCTTAGGGGTAGAGATTGCATCACTAGGGACTCGTACTCTGGTAATGTGTCTCGGCATGTAAGTTTTGCTATAAACTTGGACACCAGCTCCTTCAGCTGGGAGAACCAGCTAGAAGGTTCACCTCCACCTGCTGTGCTTCGGCTTGTAGGTACCTTGTGAGGAAAGCTCTGAGCAAGGGCTCCCTGAACGGTGAGTCATACTGTTCCTCTAATCCTCCATTGTATCCCACCGGCTTGCTGGCAGGGGGGAGAAGCGCAGTCCGCGATGGATAGGCTCTCCTAAACAAATGTCAACCTTCTTAATAAGAAGGGGAGGATCTCTCTTATGTCTCCTTGTAGCATTCTACCCCTGTTGTATTTCCTCTTCGTGGCATAAAACAGGCAAGCCTAATTACAATATGGCACAATCAGACAATTGTGCAATAACAAAGTTTTAACAATAATAATAAAAATAGAAAAGATAAAAATTAAAAAAAAATAAATAAATATATTGGACTACGAACATTTGAGCCATTGGTCCAACAAGGTAGAGTAGCATAAAGATTTGAACTCGCCAAAAGAGCTGTGAAAGATATCGATTTTTGTATGACAATACGGATCTATGACTCAACATTGCTGAATGAGCTGCAGTACGCCCAAATGGAACATGGAATAGGCTGATCTGTCTAGAATGAAAAGACGGTACCCTAATAGAAAAAGTGGCTAATAGTTCAGGGCAATTTATAGCACCGGAGAAGACTTTGTATAAGAAAGATAAATCTAGCCATTTACGGTGCACAGACAGAGGAAGTACATCGAATCTCTTACATAGGTCTGAATAATTGGCTCTTAGGTTATATACATGTGATAAACGGTAATCGAGATATTTCAGGAAACGCTTTTGAATAGATTCAAGCGAATTGATGTACTTGGAGTGGGATCCTCCATGGCTATCCTTAGAATCGTGCCACTTCCAGTGTCCCTTTAGACACCTTGTCCAACACTGCTAATGACCCTTCTTGTTGAGGTTCAGCTTAAACCCTAATTACAAAAATATATATACAGGGTGCGGCAGAGAGAACGGACGGTTTTAAAAAATCATAAAATAGTTAAGTTTTACTCAGTAACAAATTTATTGATGCAATCAGGTTCGCAAGGAAATAGCATTTGAGACAGTCAAGTGTGAAAAATCACATCAGGCATGTGGTGGCCGAAATTGTTGATGCAGTGCTGGAGGCGTTCTTGGAAGTTCTCGTAGACTCTCTCCAACATAGCACTACGTCGAAATGATAACCAACTTCTTTTTCCTTGAAAAACGACGGCGAAGTGTTCCAACCCGACGTGTGTGGTTCCAGCAGGATGGGGCCACCGTCCACACAGCCAGAGCATCAATGGCCCTCTCTTCCCTGGTCGCCTTATTTCCAGGTTTGGCGATGTTCATTGGCCTCCTCAGTCCCCATATTTATCCATATGCAATTTTTTCTTATGGGGACATCTCAAGGCTAGAGTATACGAGAACAAGCCCCGAACTCTGGACGAATTGAAGGACGCAATTCGAGTGGAAGTCGGCCAAGTTGAGAGAGCTATGTTGGAGAGAACACCCAAGAACGCCTCCAGCACTCAACAATTTCGGCCAGCACATGCCTGATGTGATTTTTCACACTATACTGTCTCAAATGCTATTTCCTTGCGAACCTGATTGCATTAATAAATTTGATTTTGAGTAAAAATTAACTATTTTATGATTTTTTTAAAAACCGTCTGTCCTCTCTGCCGCACCCTGTACATACTCTTTATTCGGTGAAAATAGACAAAGTGTTTCACTAACTTCCATTTTCTTTATTGATGTGGGTTTCCACGAACAACACATACTGAATGTATCGCACATATTATCCTGACCGACTCTCAAGAACCTAAAACTGGGCTGATTATCACTTAGTGGTCAAGAAACTAAATCACATATTTATTATTTGTTCCAGAAAAATTGCCATACAAGTGCGACCTCTGCGATTTCGCAACTGCAAATACCATTGTTCTCAAAGCCCATAAAGTTGGGCACAAAGGTAAACCCGAAATAACACATTTTTATTATTATTATTACCTATCCTTTTTATTTACTTATTTATTCATTATTATTATTTTTATTAATTTATCAGGATGAGGAGCCTTTTGCCACTGATACCTAAGAGATGTATTGTTACATTGTCCTCTATTGCTTATGTAGTGGAAGCATTGTTTTCACTTTTGGGAGAAAAAAAATGTTTGGTCTCCAAAATCAAAATTTCCACTCGCATTTTACGTTTTAGACCATTCTGAACAACTTTGGTTCCGTGTGTTTTAGCGAATTTTTGAAGAAAATTAAGCTATTGCTCTCGCCTCAAAATTTGTAGAATGTGAATTTTTGAAAAAAAATTATGCAGAAATCCGTTTCAGGCTATTCTGAATCATATTCTGAAGTTTAACGCATTTTTTTATGTATGTATATATGTATATATGTATGTATGTATGTATGTATGTGTCATTCCAGACGATAACTGTCCGTAGAATTGTGCTAGAAACTTCAAACAAATTTTAAAATGTTAAGGGCACAAAACGAAAGTTCAAGTTCGTTGGCCAGCTTGATCGGATTACATCTTCGGGTTGAAATTTTCAAAAATGTAGTCAACAATTTCAAAATAGCCTGTTTTTTGCGATTTGTCGTGCGAAATAATTTTTTCAGCATACTAACATGTGGTATATTCGGAATCAGCGTAAAATTTCCTATAAGAATATGTATCAAGTTTTCAAAAATTTCAATGTTGAAAAATCAGTCAAAAATCGAAATAATGCCGTTCGCTGGTTGTAAAAATCGGTAATATTCTTCAAAAATTCGCTCATGGGGTCATGCTGCATGACTGGACTTTTTTTTTTTTTTTTTTTTTTTTTTTTTTTTTTTTTTTTTTTTTTTCCTCACGCTAGTAAGCCCTAGCATGAGGGAGTTTATTCAAGCCTGCTCCCATAACGATTACAGGCGTTTTAATACATGATTTTATACAATTCAAATACAACGTAAATTATAGTTTCTTATAAACAAAATTACAGTACACCATGTGAGTTCCTTCTTAAGTTGAATATCACCGTTTGTTTCTTCTAGATATGCAGTGGAAGCTAATTAGAAATTGAATTAGAAACGAAACATTAAACAAAATAGATAAAGGACTTGAATAAAATAGAAGATTTTTTATAGTGCCGTAAATTATAATTTCTGATCAAGAAATGATATGAAACATAAATAAGTATTTCTTAGAATTGAATGGCAAACAAAAAAATAAATTAAATTGTCTTTGCGTAGAATGTAAGAAAATAAATGCCTGTGTTTGGGCTCGAACCAGCGGCCGGCGGAGCTCTCTTCGCCTTTCCTGGGTGACAGGGGTGAAGAGGTGGTAGCGCGGTGGTAGGAGGCGAGCGGCGTTTGACGAGGTAGCGTGGAGGTAGGTAAAGAAGAGTGGCGGGTGTAGGAGCCGCAGGGAGGGGGTTCAAGTGGCGAGGACTCCCAAGTGTCAGCGAACCGAATATTCATGTTCCGGACTTATTTCCCTTCTTGGCGGGGAAATATGGGATAGGTAACTCTTCCCAGCTTATTTCCCTGTGTGGCAGGTATAGCTGATCACCAAACACAGGTAGCCCTAAGGAATGAAAATTCCACGCGCTCGCACAAATTCGAGAGAGAAAAAAATAGATATATGTCGGGGAGGAACCAGAGTCGGCGGAATGCTTTTCAATACTGAAGTCAGCCAGACGGTTTGCGAATCGCTGACGTCTTATCGCTGAACTTTGCCGAGGATCCCCGCTCACACTCCACTCAAACATAAACATCACTTATCAATCACAAACAATGATTTCACTTCTTACGGAACTTATTAAAACAGCCTTTGCCAGGTGTTTGGCTCAAACACCGTTTGATAATGTCACATTAAGTTATCATAATCTATGGAATTTAAAAACACCATCAAGTCATCCTGAAACTGTTTCACCAAAACACTGAATGGGGTGGGCCACGGAGCACCCTGCAAAATGCATTTTCGTTCCACTCGAGCTCTTGCTTGTTCAAGTAATGGGCATTGGTACATCAAGTGGTTCCAGTCCTGAATGGCATCAGAACACAAACATTGGGCCCCGCCCAAGATTAAATCGGTACTGGTAAGCCCTTGTTCTCCCATGGCTGCTCAACAGGAGCGTTAATCTCCATGAAATAGGCAGTTGGAGTTTGGTCCGGTCTGAAATAGTAGAAAAGATTTCCTTTGTGCTGGATCCATCCGCTGTCATCTGCCAAATCCGCTCCCACTCATCAACTGCTTGAGCTGCACGATCTGATTTCACCCTTGATTTCGGAATGAGAGAAAATAGTACTGGAAGATCCTCCCTCGAGGCAGCCTCTTTCGCCTGTCTGTCAGCCTCCTCGTTCCCCTCCGTCCCCACATGCGCCTGTGTCCATTCAATTCCAACTCTCCAGTCGAACTGCGTTCTCAAGTCCAGGATCAATTTTCTGATATCTTCGATTATTGGTAAATGGTTGCGAGGATCCGCCAACATTGTCAGTGCCACCTGACTGTCACTGTAAATCACAGCCAAACGGTGAACTCTGCCAAGAATCTGACGAGACAACCACCTCAATGCCTGCCGAATAGCCAGTGACTCGGCTTGATTATTCGAACAAGACCCCCCCAGCTTGAACTGCTGGTGGTAAACTGCTGCTGATGCTGCATAGACCACGAACGCACTTCCAACCCTTCCATCCCCCAAATTAATTCCATCCGTGAAAATCTCGTAAGAGGGATTTCCGTGTGTGTGTGTGTCTGTGTGTCTTTATGTCTGTCTGTTGTGTGTCCGCAAATCCTTGTAACAAGCTTATTTTCCACAGTTTTCATCTGATTTGGATGAAATTTTCAGGGAATGTGCGGGCTCGAGGGTAGATTCCGCTTTTAAATTTGATAGGGAGCCAAACGAAAATATGCTTGAAAAACTAACTTGAAGTAATGATTTGAAAACAATGAAATTGGTACGGGACCATTTATAGCCATCTATAGCTGCGCATTCCCTGACTATTATATTAAAATCGGATGAAAACTGAAAATTGATGTCGTTACTAAGATTAGATATTGGCGCATGCGCAGCAGATGTTAATAATACAATCATGTTGAAATTGATTTTGGATCATTTCCTTGGTGAGTTGGTCTTCCCCCAACTATCATCCAAATTTGTGCAAGATCGAGTGACTAGGGTGTGAGACAAAGATGCATGGTCGAATTTACGTTTGCGCATGCGCGTTTATTGATTTGGGAACAATCAATAAGGGATTATTTACAGCTTGACCCACATTCCTTGGAAATTTCAACAAATTCAGATGAAACCTGTGGAAGTTAGGCTTGTCACAAAGATTTCACATTTTCGCATGCCCAGCATCTACTAATGATTCAATCACGTTGAAATTTATTTCAGATGATCAAATTGTCTTTTCCCAACTATCCACCTATCGTATTTACCTATTGGTAGACTCGGAAGCAAAATGGATAGATCGTTCGAGTCGGATGCGACCACTCCCAGATCTCTAGGACTAATAATAATAAGCGGGAAAAATCTTTTATGTGAAAAATGCCCAATTTTAACCAAATTTAGATCATGGGGCATGTAGTCGATGTATTTTTTAACGCAGAGTCGAATGCGACCACTCCCAGATCTCTAGGACTAATAATAAGCGAGGAAAAGCGATTCTCTCTCGTTACAGTCATGTTATTGAGCACCAACTTAGTCATTGTGGTTCTGCGTTTCTGCTTCCCGATTCCATGTCTCCAAAATAGTTCTCGATCCTCAGTGTTCCTGATCCGGTTTTGACTCAAGATCGAATTCATTCTCCTTCTCGATTTTGTAATTATCATCCGGACAGACTAATGTCGAAATCCAAGTGGCTACCTAATGCGTTCCAGTCTAGGGCACGATGCAACCCTTTCAACAACTGCATCACCCCCCCCCCCCCCCTCTCACTCATCCGCAAACTTTAAATAGTATTTTTTGTGTTTTAAGCCGAATACTTCTTAGAAAATGTTTAACAACTATGAAGTAGAAAATTACAAAATGTGTGCACAAAATGTATGCTGACAAATGCACCCAAATTCATCAATAAATAGTATGAGTTAAAAAATCAATAAAACTGATTAAAAATTTTAAATAGTCCAAAAATGTGTCTTAATTGAGATATTTTTAGTTACCAATTTCAATGCACACAAAGTACTCAAATTTCAATACAATTTAATACAAATATAATACAATCATTTAAGAAAATTCGATCATACAACAATACTCAGTTATCATCTCGATTTCCAATCCGTTTTCAATTTGAGTTATTATTTACTTATCGAATCTGTTTCTATCATAGGAACTGATAAACTTGAAACTCACTCACTCCACTCTTTGTTGAATGACAAAATTTCATGGAATTCTGCAACTACACCTACAGAGGAAAACAGATTTCACAGTCAAAGTCAAAAGATTATAGGTAGGTAGATACCTACATTATTGCTACTGAAATGGAAAAGTAGTTAGGGATCCAGGGGAAGGCGCGGGTGTAGAAACCCTATGAGCTCAAAACGGTAAGCGGAACTGGATCGGTAATTCGGAACCGTTCCACGAGCGGAGCTGGAGTAGGTTGGAACAGATACAACAAAGATTGGGATCGGCCCATCTCTAGAATGAGTGATGAAAGGATGCCAGTGCACTCTAGTGGATGTTTGACAAAGGTAGATCAGCTGTTCTGTGTGTGCTTTGTAGTTCGTTCCGATTCGTGCCAGACTTTATACACTTTTGAGACTTTTGATTTTTGGCTCTGATTAGTTTTACTTATAGGTTTATAGTTCAATTCACAATCTTACATTTTGTTTGTGTGACATACCTTCTTATTATCAATCACATCCCGACTTTATTCTAATATCATTGTTGTGGGTTTTACGTCATGTTTCAGAGCTTTGGCAGTTTTCGTGTGACGAGTGCAATGAGAAATTTCGCCTCAAGATCCACCTCGATTATCACAAGGAGAAAGGATGCGAGTTGGCTGGTTTGCCTTTAAAATCAGTGAAAAACGAGGGTAATTCAATTAAATAATTCCGGAATAGTTATAATTAATGCAGACAGTCCCTTTGGAACGAATTGGATTTTGGAGTTTAGACGAATACTTATCAGTAAGATATTTACAAATACTTGTAACATGAAAACATATTAGTTTTCATCAGAACGTATCATTGCATCCAACAGAGTTGTTAACCTGATCGCTCCCACGGCCGTGTTTAAGCGCAAAACAACAGCGTCGCCGTCCTACCAGGCCCGTGTTTAAGCGCAAAACTCCGATACAGCCCCTGGTCCCAGGGCCGTGTTTACGCGCAAGCCGCGATCTGAACTCGTCTACCATCTATCTGCGAGGCTAATGAACTAATTTTTTAGATAGTGTTTACTTGGGTATCCGAGAGACACCGTTGACGTCATAATCGGCCTTGTTAGTTTTAGTGTCACTCGGAAGATAGCCGAAAGATCAGAAAGTAAAAATCAGAAATCATAAATCAGAAATGAATGAGAAAGAGGAATGGGAATCACACTTATTCTTCTTTGCATAAACAATAAACAACTATAGTGCATTCCGTTTATTCATAAGCTGAATTGTAATCTTAATGACTATATTCAGATGTTGAAAATAAAAATATATAAACAAAAAAGACAATGTAACTAGCGAAACATTGTTTGGTTATGAGTCATGATGAAACTTAATCCACACAAAGAAAAAAAACGGGGAAAAACTTGTATTTCAAAGAAAAACATTAAGTGAACAATTTGCTTGTCTAAATGTAACATGAAGTATGACTGGATTGGCGAAAATAGAGGGGACAACGCAGCGCGAAACCGTCGGGAAAAGGCTGAAAAAGCTTGGGCTGGAGGGTGAAACGGCACCACAGTGTCTCGGGCTGCAGCGGGAGACGGGCACGCGATCGCTCGGTAGCTATCAGGTTAAAAAAGGAATTGCAACTACCATTGCCATCCATGTAATGGGAATGGTGCGTAGAATCCAAAACTGCAATGTCCGTCCGCCGTCCAGGCCATAAAAGGCCTTTAATTTGATGAGAAAAATCTAGCCATTCCCAATCGCTTCAGACACATTAATGCTATGAACCAAAAATAGGCCAAATAACTGAGAACGATCACCTGTATGCAAACAATTATACAGACAACCAAGCTCATGCCTCAGATTGTTGGCCACGCACTGCTCAGCAGTTAACAGGTTACGGTTAGGTAAATCGAGAGCTTTCCAACGACTGGCGAACGATTTTCACACGATGATAAATGCCTAAGATACATCGTTCCGTAGCAACGATTTGGTTGTAAGCGATAATAATCAAAAGTCAATTCCTTAGTAAAAATTCAGAACAGTTCGACATACTAGTCAGAAGGATGTATAAAGGCGACTGTCTCTCTGCCACATATATTAGAATTTTAGAACTGGCAAACACACAAAATCAAAACTGATCTGAAAAAGTTTCATTTCCCCAGCAATGATTTGGTTGTATGTGGAAAACATACGGAAACCGTAGCAACGATAAGGTTGTATTCGATAATAATCAGAAACGCAACTAAAGACATAAAATGTCCCAATCCAATATGTCACAGACTCGTATGCAAGCTCTAAGAGCCACTCATCTTCCGTCAGCAGAAGGTGGCTATAAGAATTATAAACGCTGCAAATTATTTCACAAAGGTTTATTATTTTTTCAATTGAGTATGATCGTAGTTTTAGTTTAAGGTATAATATGTTTATGGGTATTACAAGTATAAGTAATAAATAACCGTTCTCCTACGCCCCTGGCGCCGTTCCGTTTTGCCCATAACGCCATACATACCTCATGGTGCCGCAGTGAATTATATGGGTGTTACTTGTAAAAGTAATATATATCCGTTATCCTACGTCCCTGGCGCCGTTCTGCAACACCCCTGGTGACGTGCCGCTATTCCCCTACAAGCGCGGCGCTCCTCCCCCTCCCCCCTCATGACCCTCAAGCAATGTTTTAATCATTCCACTAAGCGTGCCTGGCGTGCGCGTGTACGTCAGGCTAACACTCAAAGCCTCGAAAAAGACACTTTTTCACCTATTTTTGGCTCATAGCACCCATGGGTGTGGAGCGATCGAGCTGGCGAGAAGTTAGGACCAACTAGACCCCAAGTGAAGTCTATGTGCAAAAGAACGGATTTTCTAAGTCAATACTAAGGCCTTTTATGGTCCCGACAGGGAACGGCGGACAGACATTGCAAATTTGGATTCTACGCACTTTGAAACGTAAAATGACGGGGTTATAAAAATGTTTTGGTATACGATCACATAGGATTTATTATTGAAAATAATAAACCAAAAGGGGTGCCTTCTGATGCCCATTGCAAGCCGCTCTTTGTTGAGCTTGGGTTACTGACAGTGCCGGCCTCGTTCATATTGGCCAGCTTGGAGAGGATCAAGGCTGGCGAGGATCATGAGTATTTCACGAGGAACTGTAACCGGCTCACCATTCAGCACCATTGCCTGGCCTTGGTTAACGGCGGAATCCTGACTACGTAGGAATCGGATTGTTCAACGGTCTTCCGGAACACCTCAGGTCCCTTCCAGAGGTTTAGCACGAGGATGAGGTAAATCCTCGTGTCTGCTGCGCCATACTCAGTGGGCGAGTTCAGTGCAAGTGTTGCGTGATGCTTCATGTTTTTCTGTGTTGTTGTTGTTTGGGCAATTTGTTATTCCTGGTGTTAGTCCAAGTAGCGATAAGAAGTGGGCCACTGCGGAGATCTATCGAACTGTCAAACCGAATGACAACATGCGGACTCATCGGATCATCGTATGTGTCTCTGTGTCTTGACTTTCTCTTGACCCTGGTGCCAAAGGGTACTTATATCTTATCGTTTACATTATAATACTAAATACATATACATTTGACGTATGTTGTTATACATGACTTGTAATTTATGACGTTTGTTATGTACCGTTGCTGTATGTCAACAATAAATCGAAAATAAATAAATAGTACCTACAGGGATTCACAAAACATACGAAAGAATCAATTGAGATTTTTGAATCTATATAGTACTGACAGATGCAAGCGTCGGCAACGTAGACAGAAGCAAATGCGACTAATGCAGTTTCTCCGCATCAGATGGGCAGTGAATCGGTTGCAATGAGACAACAGATCAGAGATGGCGGATAATGTCGAAACTGTGCAACTATGCTATCCTTAAAGAAATTAAAGCCTGTAATAGTTCACCGATTTTTAAAATTTAGAGCCCTAAAAAGTCCCCGATTTGTATTTTACAGATCTAGTAGACACACTGTAGTAAAGGGTTTGATTACTATAGACCAATGATCTGCTACCTAATTAATTAACTAATTAATGATCTGCTAAATAATTTACAGCGTGTTTTTCTTTCTTTCTTTTTTTTTCATTCAAACTACTTTATTTTATTAGGCTATGAGCCCTAACCTTGCAAATATTGGAATATGTGATGTTTGAATGTGGAGTTCATAGCAATAACAGAATCGCATGTCCATTTTCTATAAAATCATTATTATTATGAGTTAATTTTATTTTACAGAACCAAATCTGTCTAGCGAAGAAGAAGATGGAGATGTTCCATCCCGAAAAACACTCAAGAAGAAGAGGAAGTCGGGAAGAACGAAATCAGTGGGACGGCGTACAAAATAATTTGGTAAGTTTCCGAAGTTCAACGTCAATCTCCATGTGAGGTATATGGACAATAAATTTTGGATATAAAAGACACAAATGACGGGATCAAAAGTCACCTTTTAATGAATATAAGGCAGGAGGCGGTACATAATGGTGGGAGAGCATTTAACTATGTACGGGAGACGGAAATAGAAGGAATGAATTTTTCTTCATCGTCCTCAGGACGGGAAGGGTGAGTTAGTGAGTAATGCAGTGTTTACAGTATGAAAAGTTCTTGAACAATTTACAATTTTAACTTTACAATTTCACTGCACCTTCGGGAGCTCAAATCGTATATTATTACGGGATGATCGGGAAAGCAGGAATTATCAGGGGTCTGTCCTGAACCATGTAAAACGCTGCAAATTATTTCACAAAGGTTTATTATTTTTTCAATTGAGTATGATCATAGTTTTAGTTGGCTAGCGTACGTCATAAGGCCCGTCCAGACTCCTCGGCGTGTCCTATTTCGAGTTGCCACAACCTATACTTCTTTAATTATATACGCATGTTTAAATTTCTCGATTTGAGATCCTATCTATTCAAATAGTTATTGCCTTAATAATATCATTATCTAAGTACGTACGAAAAGTCGAGAGGATATGTTATTAAATATGCGTAGGAAAAGCTTTGGTATCAACACACAAATATGACCTTGAAAAAAACATATATTCATGCCTCAAAGGAACGCCGGCGCCGTACCCACATGAAGGTGCCGCGGCGCCGGCGCCTCCTCTCACTCCCCCCCCCGCTCACCCCCCTCACCTCCCACCGTGACCCCTGCCAAGCGTGCCACGTGTGCGCGCGTAGAAAAAGACACTTTTTTGCCCGTTTTTGGCCCATAGCATCTATGCGAGTAAAGCGATCGGGATGGTTAAACGTTAGGACCAACTAGACCCCAAATGGAGTCTATGTGCGAAAGAACGGGTTTTTTAAGTAAATTCTTAGGCCTTTTATGGCCCGGACAGTGAACGGCGGACGGACATTTCAAATTTGGATTCTACGCACCTTGAAACGTAAAGTGACAAAGTTTGAGGGGGGGTTATACAAATTTTTTGCTATACGATCACATAGGCTTATTATTGGAAATAATAAACCAAAAGCGGGATGAAAACATTGAACGACTTAAGCGCTCTGTCGGAAGTTTGGGAAGACAACACCAACGCCATCTCAAGCCCTGGCGGGAGAACACAAATTTGGTTAGGGCCAAACCGTATATATATAGGGAACCAACAGGGCTTACCGGCACAATCCCTGACCATTTCATCAAAACCTGTTTTATCAGTCTCGGAGTTTCACTTGTAAGAACCAATTTTGCTACCGAGTCTACCTGTAGGTAACAGAAGCATTGCTTTCACTTTCGGGAGAGAAAAATTGTTGGTTTCCGAAATCAAAATTTCCACTTGCATTTTACGTTTTAGGCCATTCCGATCTTTTGATTCTAGGTCTTGTGTCTGTCCCGTGTCCACAAATCCTTGTAAAAGGCTCATTTTCCACAGTTTTTATCCGATTTTAATGAAATTTTCAGGGAATGTGCGGGTTAGACAGTTTCCTATTAGTTTCATTGTTGCCAAATCAATACTTCATTCTGCGCATGCGCAAACGTAAATTCCATTATGCTCCATTTTTTCACACCCTAGTCGTTCGATTTCGCTTAAATTTGGATGATAGTTGGAAGAAGATGACTTGATTTCCTCATAACAATTTCAACACGATTGTATCATTTTCAGTTTTCAACCGGTTATGATAAAATTTTCAGCAAATGCGTGGTTTAGGTGGTAGACGGCCCTTTACCTACTTCATTTTAGCGAATTTTTGAAGAAAATTAAGCTATTGCTCTCGCCTCAAAATTTGTAGAATGTGAATTTTTGAAAAAATTGTATGCAGAAATCCGTTTCAGGCTATTCTGAATCATATTCTGAAGTTTAACGCATTTTGTTATGTATGTATGTATGTATGTATATATGTATGTATGTGTCATTCCAGACGATAACTGTTCGTAGAATTGTGCTAGAAACTTCAAACAAATTTTAAAATGTTAAGGACACAAAACGAAAGTTCAAGTTCGTTGGCCAGCATGATCGGATTACATCTTCGGGTTGAAATTTTCAAAAATGTAGTCAAAATAGCCTGTTTTTTGCGATTTGTTGTGCGAAATAATTTTTTCAGCATACTAACATGTGGTATATTCGGAATCAGCATAAAATTTCCTATAAGAATATGTATCAAGTTTTCAAAAATTTCAAAGTTGAAAAATCAGTCAAAAATCGAAATAATGCCGTTCGCTAGTTGTAAAAATCGGTAATATTTGCATGAAACATTGTCCAAATTCAGATTGAACTACTCTTATGGAAGTATCCCTGTATAACTAATCCTAGAACCATGCTGTTTAAAACGTAGGTAGTAGGTGCTTTAGAAAAAAAAAAAAAAAAAAAGTAATCTCAACTGATGAGTTTACTCTGTGCATGTGTTAATAATTTGATTCCAAGTTTGTCTATCAAAATCATAAACTAAAATTCCTCTGCACGATCAATAGCGACTGAAATGTCGATGATTTCTTCAAAAATTCGCTAAGGGGGTCATGCTGCATGACTGGACTTTTTTTTAAACTCATTAGTTCATTATGAGCATGCACAAATGTACATTCCATTATGCTCCATTTTTTCACATCCTAACCATTCGATTTTGCTTAAATTTGGATGATAGTTGGGAGAAGACGATTTGATATTTCAATATGATTGTATCATTAATAGCTACTGCGCATGCGCCAATGTGAAATCCTTGTAACGTCCTTAACTTCTACAGCTTTCATCTGAGTTTGATGAAATTGTCAGCGAATCTGCGGGTTAGGTTGTTGATGGTCCCGTACCTATTTCATTGTTCTCAAGTCATCACTTCATTCTGTGCGCACGTGCGTAAATTACATCGAGTATCATTTTTTTCGTTTCTTAATTGTCCAATTATGACGTTTCACACTACTTCTTGATTTACTCTTTTCCGCTATGGAATTTTTCAAGATCATTTAAAACTTTTCAATGATCTATACCTTCATGATACGTATACAAGGAAGCTATGTGCCAACTTGGCAGACGTTTTCAAAATTTGGTCAATTTATTGTGCTCAAAAAGGGCTGGCCTACAAACACATCCTTTCATTTGGAAAGTTGATTTTTTAGCGCAAGAACGGAATTTTTATCTCAATCCTAAAGAGAGTTATCTCTGGAATGACACATGCATATATAAATATATATATGAAAAAGTGTTAGACTCCCTCGAGAAGCATTCTGAAACGCTCGTTTAAGATGCATTCTGAAACGTATCCTGACGTTTCAGAATGCTTCTTCAATAGAGACATTTTTCGAAAAATTGAATTGCGATTTTAAAGTTTTTGTAGCCATTGCAATAGCTTAATTTTCTACAAAAATTCGCTAAAATTATCATAAAAATTATATAATTATCAAAATAATGGGAGAGGGGAGCTAGTTTTGTGATATTTTACTGATATGAATTTTTTTAATTTTTGAGTTACATACTTGAATCTATCTTTTTTTTTTCTTTTTTTTTACAGGAAAATTGAGGATAAGAAAACTGGAAAATGTGTGGAAAACATCACTTTATACCTCGTTCATTAGACTGAAAATAGGGAAAATACGTGATCGTCTAGACGTCGACAAGTATCAAGTATAATGTTACTATGAAATTGACGGGTTTTCGAACTGTGAACAATGTATACATATACATATATAAATTGGTAGATTGTTTTCGACTGTATTCTATAAAATAATTTGAAGTTGGGGATCTTGAGGTTCAGTTAGTAGATAAGGTTTTCATCAGGCCATATATTTCATTTATTGATAAATTTTCATCAGGGCTCAGATGGGGGGTTTGCTTTTTGTCCGTCACATAAGTTGAATCACAATGAGACAAACACTTGTTTACGCCACTGTTTCACTGAATTGTTATTGCTTAGAATAAAAGTAAGATGGTTTGCTTCTATTTTATTTGTTCGCTATGGTGTGACCATGTGTTTGACGGCTTGTTTATTTTCACAAAAGGCACACAAACAAAATAAACAAGCCATTAAACACATGGTCGCACCCTTAGCTAACAAATAAAATAGAAGCAAACCATCTTACTTTTATTCTAAGCAATAACAGTTCAGTGAAACAGTGGCATAAACAAGTGTTATGGCCTGATGAAAACCTAATCTACTGACTGAATCTCAAGATCCCCCAATTTCAAATTATCATATATATATATATATATATATATATATATATATATATATGTTTGTTGGGGGATCATCCAATTATGATTATTCATAGTGATCCCTCACTACGGTTACTATAATGATTGTAACCATCATCTCATTGTCATTCATGAGGACTATTCTTATTTGAACATGTAAATCGTTAAAATAATCTAAAATAATTGTTAATTAGTTTAGATAAAATCGTTAATTTAGTTTTTCAAACCACAAATAATCCCACCGGTGTTTTTGTTTTATGATTACTTTACCGAAATTCTTCCATTTCAGCTGTCATCGTGTAGTTGGATGTGAAAGCGAACATTTTTAATTTGTATTTCCTTAATTTTATTTTACATTTAGAAGTATCACACAATGAATTGAAACCACGTTCAGTAATTGTAAGATTTACTTTAGGGCGGTGTTGGCTGCTAAGCGTTCAAGCTAAGGGAGTCAACAGGTGGAAAACAGTTGGAACAACAACTGTTTCATAAACCAATAATATATTTCTTTATTTTGCACTTGTGTTACTGATTTTGAGGGTCCTCTACCCACCTCCTACTGCCAAGCATTACAATAGTTGTATAAGGTACCTTAACTATCACACTCCTCCCCTTAAAAAACATACTTGATAGAAGAGCAAGTATGTAAACCAGGTGGAATAGTTTACTGGTTGAGAACTGATGCTCACTGATAAATAGCTGCATTGGCGATTGAGGACAATAAAAGAGAAATTAAATCAGGATGGATTGTCAATGAATCTTCATTAGGTACCTTTTCCGGACGCAAGGCTGTCAAGGTGAATCAAGCATGTGTCACATGCCAGCCGCCATTTGCTAACTAGCAAAGCTTATTCTGTGATGATGAGTAAGCCTGGACGTCATCGTATTTACATCGATATTGGAATTTTTGAACACTCTTACAAATGTTGTGTGTTCCAAATTGAGTCAAATTTTTGAAATTTCCCTGAATGATTTGTAATCTTGATGAATGGCTGTACCCTATGATCAAGTTAATTTTTCGTAACTCTTCTAAAATTATTACTATTTTACTCTTGAAAATTAGGTAAGATTTGGCACTTGAAGACTTATGTATTATACTGCAAGAACGTATGTGTTAGTCACAAACACATAGGTTCTCGCAATATTTGAATGACTGATAGAATAAAACAGTTGGAAAAGAAAAAATTATGATCACAACCGTAATATTCCCAGCTGGAAATCTATTCCACGAGTTTATCTTTTGGCAATTCGTATGGAGGGAGCAGAAAAAGGTTTACCGCCCGAAATATTGAAGCATTTCGTTGCCTAGGTACCTCAGATGGGTAAATATCGCCCAGAAATTACTTAGAAGTTCGTAGGAATAAGTAATGGAGGATAAAAATTGTCTCACATGCCATACGTCTAAATCGAGCTGACAGCAAGTGCATGTCACACATGCCATACGTCCATTAGCCATTCAAGCTCGTCAACAGATGACGTCCAGGCTTCGTCTGGCATGTCACACATGCCATACGTCCGCAAAAGGTTAAGAATTCGCTGTTTCCCTGTGAATTTTGACTCCTGTCTTCTACCGTCCTCGTTTTTCGCGGGTGGCAAATTCCGTGGCCAGGGATCGGTTGAGGTGTGCTATGTACACTCAAAGATATATCCTCATTTTAACATTTACCAGATCCGTCACTTTTGATAATTTCGAATTTTTCAAGTACATTCAACATACCTCCCTTTGAACAAAAATGAAGAAATTCTACAAACTGTCTATCTGTCAAATCAAAGTTGTAACTATGATTGGATCCCTTATGATGTTTCGCAAATGTAGACCTACCCTTCTTTTCCCTGAAATCCTCCTGATGCTCGTCTATTCTTTTCCAAAATTTCCTACCAGTTTGACCGCAATATTCGTAGCCGCAAGAACATTTTAGTTTATCAACCCCACTTTTACCCTGAACATTGATTTTGTCTTTAACGGAACCTAGTAATGCTCTAAGACCATTTCTAGTTTTAAAACCCACTTTGTAACCCCTCGATGATAGAATTGTGCCGATTTTATCAGAAATTTTCCCATAATAAGGTATTCTTATCCATTGTTAGCGAATTTTCTTAGAAAATAAAGCTATTGCAATGGCTCCAAAAATTTTAAAATAAAAATTTTCAAAAATTTTCTTCATCGAAATCTGTTTTGAGGCATTCTGAAATGATTCCTGGATTTTAACGCTTTTTTATATGTATATATATATATATATATATATATGTATGTGTCATTCCAGACGATAACTCTCGATAGAATTGAGATAAAAACTTCGTTCCTTCGCCAAAAAATCAAGCGTTTCAAAAGAAAGGATGAGTTCGTTGGACAACACTTTTTGAGCTCATTAAATTGGTCAAATTTCAAAAAATGTACTCAAAAAATCACTAAAAAATGCAAAAAACCGCTAAAAAGGAACAAATTTCTATTTTTTAGCAGAATGCTACTCGAAAAAAATTAATCGAACATGAACTAGGACATTTAAACATTTAATCACAAAATTGTACTGAAAAATGTACTTAAATTTCATTAAAATAAGCTAAAAATCGATAGGAATACTTGAAAAAATGGTAAAAATCCACAAAATCGTTTGTTCATTGGAATATTACTGACAAAAAGTTAATTTGCTATAAAATGTATAACATTTTTATTTGTCCCCAAAGTGCTCAAATTTCAACAGAATTTAACACAAATGTAATACGACCATTTATGAAAATTCGCTCATACGATCATGCTGCATGACTGGAACTTTTTTCTTCTAAAGTTACATCTTCCCTAGCCAGATCGGAAACTTTTTCCCCCACTTTTATCCTGTACATTGATTTTGTCCTTAAAAAGACTTGATTTTGTTCAGGGTAAAAGTGGGGTTTATAAACTAAAATGTTGAAATGAAAACACACGTTCACAGGTCACGATACGAAGGAATAATTTTATTGGAAAAAGTACACAATTGATATAACCATGAAAACCACTAAAATCATCATCATTGTTCGCATGTCACTGGTCGAAATAATCTTCAAATGACTCCAGCAATGAGTAGCGTGTGGCTTACTTCAATTTTCGTATTGTTTTTATTGACATAGATATGTCTTTTGGCTGGGGGTCATGACGAGCGAGATCGTGATCACAAAATGTACCGTCAACTTATACAACTTTGTGCCACTTTTTTGGTTTTTTATGTGTCAGCACTTTGTCGTCGTATCTCGTTAAATTTTTACCCAAGATACTTACACATCTCAGTGATCAAATGTCGCTAAGGAAAAAATTCCATCTGTTCAGCGAATAGAAGGGGAACAATTTATTCGTGGCACATTCATTACTCCAGGAAGGTGCAACTTTGAGACACCATCTTTTTTAGCCTATAATGAAATGAAAAACCTAATGTGGCTCATTGTGGCGGTCTGAATCTTGTTAATCAGCATGTTGACTTTGCAACGTAATACAAAAAAAAATTTTCCCTCGGAATTTTTAGTGTTTTTTCGATTTTCTAAACAAGGTGAACATAAAAATCAATGCAAGGCAACTTTCTGTTCGTTTTTATTATAAAATCTTAACAATTCATACAAAAATATCCCAACAAATCTTCAACTCTTTGAAAAAAATTGACAATACCAAAATCACCATAAAAGTAAAGTAAAAAAAAAAAGTAAAAGTAAGTTCTACTTCGTTGTTGATTAACATTTATCGACTAAATTTTTGCTGAAAAATGTAAATTTAACGATTTTTAGTCAGTTTTAGTCATTTTAAACCATTTTTAGTGATTTTTTGAGTGTTTTTTGAAAGCACGAAGTCGATTGGATAAGGTGTTTCGATGGATCCCATATTGCCTCGCAGCTTCACGAGCAGAAATCTCTTTATTCTGGATACATTGATTGTATCGCTGTGTTCAGGTCTCCTCCGTATAATTTCCACCTTTCTCCGATTCTGAGCACCCATTTTCTGTAAAAATGAAACGAGAAAGCCTTAAATTTTATTGCAGAAATCATTTAAAAAAACAGTGGCACAAATTTTTACCCCTAAGAACTCTAACATATCTGGTCATATCATAGAAACAAACTTTTGATTACAGCAAATACTGTAATTGGTAGCTGACAGTATAGGGATGAAAATATGAACTTAACAGACTATTCAGAAATCCGCAGCATACTCATCCAAAGGAGACTCCCAGCACAAACTGAACAATTCCTTTTTAGTGGACTAGAGAAAGAGCTACCTTGCCGGCACTGAAATCCACAGGGAAGACTTGTGGAGGCGTCGGCATCCTCTTCTACCATCCCGCTGCTCGTGGGAATTTTCTCGAACTAATAACTTCAAGTTTGTTACCGTTAGAGAGCATAAGGTTCAAAAAACGAGATTGGCACAATGTTGAACGGGGTGCACAAAGTTGTATGAGTTGACGGTAATGGGTAGGTAACTAGGTTGTTACCTACTTTCATTACGTTACTAACCACGCTATTCTATCCAGAAAATGAGGAAGTTACTATTTCTTAGCAATTAACGGAACAACAACAAAACTATTCGAATTTTTAATTTAAGCGATTTCACGTACCTACTGTTTCTTATTTTACCTACAAGTTACTTAGCATAATGGGTCCTACGAAAAATAATTGCAGCAAGGAAAAAAAAAGCCACAGTTCCTTTGAGCCTGACGGCTAAAATTAAAAAACATGAATATGCTTTAGCCGTACACGACTCACTCCTCGTCGATTCTCTGAACCCGACCCCCCATCGGCCTCTGAACTCTGTTTATCATTCTGCCATCAATCCTAAAACATGGAATCATGTTTTAGCTCCTTGCTCTCACTTTATTATAGAAATGATCACGACCATTGAGCTCTTGTGAGATGATGATCTCCTAATAGAAACTCGCGAGTAAACATTCACTTTATTATAGAAAGAGGCTAAAGAGGCTACATACGAAATTACAGCTTCCTATAGTGTAAAGTATAGAAATTACCTATTAAAATAATGTAACCACCGCTTCACAAATCTAACCGTTCTCGCAATATTCGGATCACCTGCTATGAATCACATAATCGAAACACCAGCTCAATGAAATCATCAGAAATTAACAAGCGGTTGCAATCATGTTCACAATATCAATAATTGAGAATGATCACCTGTGTGTAAACAATTATTCATATAACCATGCTCATAACTCAGCTTGTTGGCCACGCACTTCGCAGTAGTTAATATAGTATGGTTGGATAAATCGAGAGCTTTCGAACGAATGGTCAACGAATTTTGTGGGATGAAAAACGACGAAGTATCATATCAACGAGAGCGGTATCAGAGCAACGACTCGGTTGTAAGCGGAAATCATCACAATTATTGGCGCTACTTTCGTTGCGCCACATTTTTCGGTAGTTAGGTCACGGCTAAAGCATATTCATGCTAAAATTAAAACGGGACTTGAAACATTCCAACTCATCGATTTAAAGCTCATTTAAATACGTCACACCAAAAACACCACTGAAGAAAATTTTTCAATTCTTAACTTTGAATCTGCTTGCATATATAGTCCCAAATTGAAGGGCTCGTTCAAGTACATGGATGAACTACACCTAAATTCTATACCGATCATCCTTGCCGGTGATTTCAATGTGGATCTTAGAGGAGATGATGGGGTTGAATTGAAAAATTTCATGTCTGAAGAGTTTGGACTCGAATTGAACAATAATATCGCAATCTCAACCACTAGAAATAATGCATGCATCGACGCAGTCTTTAGCCGTCATGTAAATCTAGAAACGCGTGGTTACATTTCATATTTCAGTACTCATCAACCTTTATTATCTAAAACTATCTAATTTTAATTACATTGTATTATATTGTCAATAAATAATTGCCAAAAGACATATCTATGCATGAGCTTTTTCCGTGCAAGCGGTAAACATTTACAAGTTTCCGTTTAACCTATTTTTGGAAAAATTTTGCTAAATACCTCCTTTAAATTATTTTTCCAAGCGTGAGGGGTATCTAATTTCATTTGTACCCACTAGAAGAGTAACTCCTGTGAATTTTATCAAAATCCCTCGACCTATTTTGGAGAAAAGGCAAAAAAGTGCTAAAAACGACGTTTTTATAGGCTCTGCTGAAAATCCTCTTGAATTGTGCATTTGAGTGAGGCAAATACGTTCAATACAAATTTTGGCATTATTTCTTTTTTAACCTAAATAGTAAGTACCGAGCTAAAAAAGGGTTGTCCTTCTCCTAAACCTGTTGTAATCTCATGAACTAATGCTAAAATGGTAGGCAAATAGATTTACAATAATGTATTTACCTGGGTTTTCCATTTTACCGTATTTTTGAATACCATAATGAAATTACTACCGTACACTGTATGTGCGCCATTACCGTATGTTTACGGTAATCACTGTACAGTTGGCAACCCTGGTCCAAAGCGAGCCATACACTTAGGCCGGGTATTTAGAAACAGAGCAACTCCAGGGGTTTTTGTAAAAAGATTGCTCGTGAGAGTGCAATGACATAGTGGTCATGGATACTATAATATCGACTGATGGTAAACTTTCATGGTGTTTTGTCGTAGAAATTTAAGTTGTGACATCATTAGTCAGCAGTAGGTAAATTTGTAAACTAAGTTAATATACAGGGTGATTCCCTCGCAGATGCAAAAAAAAAATTTGGGTGAAACTACATCAAAAATGGAGTGAAATGCCGCCAACTGAATATTTTTATCTCAATCCGTTCTCGAGATATGATTTTTTAAAGGTTTTTTCTGAAAAACCGTGTTTTTTTCCTTTTAAACTCAAATTACTCCACTTTACATCATTCAATTTTAACTTTTGACCACATTTTCGGAATCAACATTAAATTTGCTATAAGAATGGTGTACTTGGGTTCTTAAAAAGTACCATCCAAAGGCCCTCACATCCGCTCAAACATTGACGATTTTGAAAAAAGAATATTTCTGAAAATCTTTAAAACTTTACTACTCTTTTAAAAAGAATCCTGGGAACTAGCAAATCTCATGAAAACAGCTTCGTCTAATATGCTTTCCAACGGTATAATCAAGTTCTTTTATTTTGTTATTTAGTGGAGAAAACTATGTTTTAATGTTAAAAAATGTGGGTTTTTCAATGAAATTGTAGGTTTTTCCGAAAGATGACCCTCCATGAACCTACGAGTATGGGGTCGGTTTCTATGTATTTTTTCACGCTGTATCGAATGGTAGCATTTGTAGATCTCTCCAACTCCGTTATAACCAAGTTTTACACTTAAAATCGCAAATGTTTAGTTTGTTACGATTAAATGTATGTGTGTTATGGGGTAAAACTAGTTAATTAAAGTGTAAAACTCGATTATAACGTAGTTGAGAGGTATGCAAGAATCTTCATTCGATCCAGCGAGAAAAAATACATAAAAACCGACCCCATACTTGTTGGTTCATGGAGGGTCATCTTTCGAGAAAACCAACAATTTTATTGAAAAACCCACATTTTTTAACATTAAAACATTATTTTCTCCCCTAAATAACAAAATAAAAGTAAAATTGATAATACCGTTGGAAAGCATATTAGATGAAGCAGTTTTCATGAGATTTGCCAGTTTCCAGGATTCTTTTTAAAAGAGTAGTAAAGTTTTAAAGGTTTTCAGAAATATTATTTTTTCAAATTCGTCAATGTTTGAGCTGATATGAGGGACTTCGGATGGTACTTTTTAAGAACCCAAGTACACTGTTCTTATAGGAAATTCAATGCTGATACCGAAAATGAGGTTGAAAGTTAAAATTAAATGAGGCAAAGTGGAGAAAAATCCGAGTTTAAAATGAAAAAACACGGTATTCCTGAAAAAACCTTTAAAAAATCATATCTCGAGTACGGATTGAGATAAAGATATGCGGTTGGCGGCATTTTACTCCATTTTTGATGTAGTTTCACCCAAATGTTTTTTGCATCTGCGAGGGAATCACCCTATATTATACACTATTTTGTTCGAAGTATACCGTTCTTCTGTTACCTACCTTTCATATACCTACTTAGGTACCTGTTAGTTACTACCTGCTTGCCTAGAGAAACATTTTCATTACCTACTCGTTTATGTAGTTGTATATATACATGTAAGAAATACCTAAATCATAATATTTCAATCAGATTTTACGTGTATGAAATATCAGAGCGTTTAGAGAACAGTGAGAGTTCTTGGGAATACTCACGCGAAACTGTAACATTGGTTTAATAAATACCTACGTGTGTGTACAAGGTCAAAACTTGTGTTTAATTCATTTATTTCCATGTTTCCTTTTCTCTTTTTACTTTTGAAATTTGAGCAATTGACTTTTAGGCAATTTAAGGGCAGTTAATTAGGCAATGAGAAAATTATTCTAGATAGATGTTACGTTTGCGCTTGCTTGAAAGCAGCTAATGAACCGGAAGGAATGAAGTTCTTTGGATCTGCAGCCTATATCGTTAATAATAAACCATTATGTAATAATTTGCAGCGTTTTTTAATATGAGCAGCCACTTCCGGCTCAAAATATAGGCCACATCAAAATTGCGCAACCCCTGCTCAGTAAGGGGTGGTTGTGAGGGGTGGGGGGGGTAGAAAAACTGAAAAATCCGTGTGTGGGCTCAAACGAAAGTCCACGACTAGGGGGTTTCAATTCTGTACGCAAGCAACATCCCCTGCACACGTTAAACCTACCCTTAGGGATCTACCGTTTGCGAGCGAAGCGAGCAAAATCCCCTACATCAGCGGTTCCCACTTGTGGGCCGCAGGCAGATCGCTACTGGGCCGCGGATGCTGGCCGGAATTCAAGAAATAATATTAAAATATTGCAAAATAAGTACGATATTAATAAATCGGTCCTCGCTATAATTTAGGCATTCTCTTGGAAAGTGTAAATTTAGTGATTCAATTATTTTACAATTTATTTTTTAAATTTATTCACAAGTCGCTTGACAATTTTACAACAGAACATTAATTAGATTGGTCAAATTGTGTAGGTTTGACAACTGACGGGGCACGAGCTATGTCTGGTATCCATAGAGGGGTTAATCGCCAGGGTTAGGTCAGTAGCTCCCTTTGTCAAATGGACACATTGCAGCATACATAGAGAAGCTCTTGCATTTAAAGGTTTGGGCATTTAAAGTGGTCTGAAAAAAACCTTATGACGATGCAGTAAAAATCGTCAACTTTATCAAAGCAAGGCCGAAAAACTCGAGACTTTTCAGTTTTTTTGTGTGATGAAATGAACAGTCAACACAAATAGCTTCTACTTCACTGTGAAGTTCAGTGGCTATCCAGAGATGTTAATCAAGATTGTTTGAACTTCGTGATGAACTCTGGGTTTTCCTCATGAAGGCATATGATGGCAAACGTGCAAGTTCTTTCTTAGACTGTGTGACCGATGAAAACTGGTTAAAGCGGTTGGAGTATTTGGCAGATATTGTTGGTGCCCTCAACACTCTTAATCTAACTCTTCAGGGCAAGGATAATCACAAGTTTCTTGTACAAGACAAAATAGAGGCAATGATAATAAAACTTCAACGATAGGCTAAATAAATTGAAAAAAAAAAAAAAAAAATTCTTTCGACGTATTTCCTGTCTTACGTGATTTCCTTGAAACCAACGAAGTCAAAATTGATGAAACAACAGCTGCAACCATAAAAGATCACCTCTCATCTTTGGCTTCCAACCTCAGGTAGTTTAATTTTAATAAACATTTATCAACATTTATTTCAATTACTGGTCTCATCACTTTTTTTTTTTTTTGCTTTGTGTTTTAACTTTTTATTTTCGGACTGAGAAATCACAGTAAGAAACAAAGTCTTTTCATATTTTTTTTAGAAACTAGTTCCCTCAAATTGAAGGCGAAATCCAATGGATCAGAAATCCTTTTTATGAAGATAACTTGAAAAAAAAATAAATAAATAAATAACACACCTTCAAGTCTCTTTAATTGAACTAACTGTCTTGTGATCAGGATCTGAAATCAAGTTTTAAAATGACCCCATTGATTCCTTTTTGGATAAATGTGCGAAAAGACTATCTCGCAATAGGCAAAATTGCACTGACGCAATTGATGGGATTTTCAGCTACTTATCTGTGTAAAGAGCGTTTTCTACATTAGTTTATTTGAAAAATAAGCATAGAAATAAGTTAAACGTGGAGAGTGACTTAAGTCTGAAATTGTCAAGTTTCGTTCCCGTTATTGATGCACTAGTAGGGGACAAACAATGTCAGAAATCTCATTAAGTTTGAACAGCCATGTTAATATATCTATAAATAATTAAAGGTGGATTGTTCCTTTAATTGATTAATAATTAAAGGTTAAATAAAAAAAGTTTTTTTTTTCCTATTTGCTCAGTATATATATATATATATATATATATATATATATATATATATATATATATATATTTTTTTTTTTTTCGGGGTGGGCCTTGAATTTTTTCAAAAAATATTATTGGGCCCCAAGCTAAAAAGGTTGGGAACTGCTGCCCTACATGTTTCAATTGTAATACACCTAAATGGGGGGTAAAAGACCATCGAATGAACACAGCCACACCTGGACGTGGAGGTGAGCGAATCGAGCCGGAGCGGCTAGTTTTAATATAGCATTCGCACTTTGAATTAAACCTTTCGCGAATTGAATTAGACTTTCTCCAAATGAATTAAACTTTTCGCAAATTGCATTAAACTTTTCGCAAATTAAATTAAACTTTTCGCAAATTGAATTAAACTTTCCGCAAATTGAATTAAACCTACATACGTGAAAAGCTCAATAAACATTTGTTTAAATCTTCAATTTTTGTGCTCGTTCCATCACTTGCACGATTTGTCACAATATATACATATAGCACTCACCAATAGATACATTTTGTCTTGATTAAAACAACAAATTCGCCTAAGGTCAATTTGCAGAAAGTTTAATTCAATTTGCGAAAAGTTTAATTCAATTTGCGAAAAGTTTAATTCATTTTGGGAAAAGTTTAATTCATTTTGCGGAAAGTCTAATTCAATTCGCAGAAAGTTTAATTCAATTCGCGAAAGGTTTAATTCAAAGTGCGAATGCTATATAAGGATGAAACCAACAACGTCAAACGATCCAAATTTCGTTTATTCATTCGACTATTTAAATTTACCTTTTTTTACAATTTATAAAGTTTCAAGTAATCCATTTTCTTTCTTGCAAATTATCCATAGTCTCGGAGTAACATTTAAAAAAAATTATAATTATCGAACAAATCACAATTCAGATATGCCTGTCTCATCACTGCTTCTTCCTTAACACGAACCTTAACATTATATTATAACATTAAAACATCAATAAATTCTTAGCTTATCGTTAGTTAACATCGAATCCTTCGTTAATATATCATTCTGTTCATTAATTTTTTTCCCTTTTCATTTCGACAGAATTTTTCAAGCACAAGCCAAAGCGAATGGCACATAAAACTTTGTATAATATCGTACATAATGCAACAATGTTAAAATTCAACGCTCTTCAAAAACTTCATATTAAACATACTGAAAGAACAAATTGTATACAGTACAGTTATTAAGAAAATTAGTCAAAATGTAGGTTGTTCAGAAAGTAGCGCCAAATTTAAAAAGAATAAAAAATTGGCCTGCTTGGCTTGGCTGGGTTTCAGCTGGTCAGAGTCCTCATTCAATCCAGCACGTACCATACGCTTCCACCATGGACACAAACCTTTGACCTGGCCACACAGCTTGAGGACTAGCTGTGAATTGTTGTCCGATATGAGAAAAGGCAGGATTAGATGAAAGTCCTGCTTGGCTTGGGTGGGTTTCAGCTGGTCAGAGTCCTCATTCAAGCCAGCACGTTCCATACCTTCCTTCCAGGACCGCCATGGACACAAACCCTAGACCTGGCCACACAGCTCGAGGACTAGCTGTGAATTGTTGTCGGGGGTGATGTCATGGGCCACACCACGACTGAGATCTGATACCCCTCACATATCTTGAAGATGAGGACATGTGGTGGAAGGAACCAAAACTGTTGGCTACTCCAGAAGCTGAACATGAAGAAGCGCAGGCAGGAGTAGATTAAAGTCCTGCTTGGCTGGGATTCAGCTGGTCAGAGTCCTCATTCAAGCCTGCACGTTCCATACCCTTCTACCAGGACCGCCATGGATACAAAACCTAGACCTGGCCAAACAGTTTGAGGACTAGCTGTGATTTGTTGTCAGGGGTGATGTCATGGGCCACACCACAACTGAGATCAGATGCCCCTAGCATATGTTGAAGATGAGGACATGTGGTAGGAGGAATCAAAACTGTTGGCTACTCCAGAAGCTGAACATGAAGAAGCGCAGGCAGGAGTAGATTAAAGTCCTGCTTGGCTGGGATTCAGCTGGTCAGAGTCCTCATTCAAGCCAGCACGTTCCATACTCTTCTACCAGGACCGCCATGGACACAAACCCTAGACCTGGCCACACAGCTCAAGGACTAGCTGTGAATTGTTGTCGGGGGTGATGTCATGGGCCACACCACGACCGAGATCTGATACCCCTCTCATATCTTGTAGATGAGGACATGTAGGCATAGAAGCATAGAGGAACCAAAACTGTAGGCTACTCCAGAATCTCAACATGAAGAAGCGCAGGCAGGGTTAGATTAAAGTCCTGCTTGGCTGGGATTCAGCTGGTCAGAGTCCTCATTCAAGCCAGCATACTCTTCTACCAGGACCGCCATGGACACAAACCCTTGATCTGGTCACACAGCTCGAGAACTACCTGTGAATTGTTGTTGGGGGTGATGTCATGGGCCACACTACGACTGAGATCTGATACCCCTTACATATCTTGAAGATGAGGACATGTGGTGGGAGGAACCAAAACTGTTGGCTACTCCAGAAGCTGAACATGAAGAAGCGCAGGCAGGAGTAGATGAAAGTCCTGCTTGGCTGGGATTCAGCTGGTCAGAGTCCTCATTCAAGCCAGCACGTTCCAGTACCGCCATAGACACAAAACCTAGACCTGGCCACACAGCTCGACTAGCGGTGAATTGTTGTCGGGGGTGATGTCATGGGCCACACCACAACTGAGATCTGATACCCCTCACATATCTTGAAGATGAGGACATGTGGTGGGAGGAACCAAAACTGTTGGCTACTCCAGAAGCTCAACATGAAGAAGCGCAGGCAGGATTAGATGAAAGTCCTGCTCGGCTTGGCTGGGATTCAGCTGGTCAGAGTCCTCATTCAAGCCTGCACGTTCCATACCCTTCTACCAGGACCGCCATGGATACAAAACCTAGACCTGGCCAAACAGTTTGAGGACTAGCTGTGATTTGTTGTCAGGGGTGATGTCATGGGCTACACCACGACTGAGATCTGATGCCCCTCGCATATCTTGAAGACGAGGACATGTGGTGGGAGGAACAAAACTGTTGGCTACTCCAGAAGCTCAACATGAAGAAGCGCAGGCAGGATTAGATGAAAGTCCTGCTTGGCTTGGGTGGGTTTCAGCTGGTCAGAGTCCTCATTCAAGCCAGCACGTTCCATAACCTTGTATCAGGACCACCATGGACACAAAACCTAGACCTGGCCACACAGCTCGAGGACTAGCTGTGAATTGTTGTCCAAAATGAAAAAGCGCAGGCAGGATTAGATGAAAGTCCTGCTCGGCTTGGCTGAGATTCAACTGGTCAGAGTCCTCATTCAAGCCAGCACGTTCCATACCTTCCTTCCAGGACTGCCATGGACACAAAACCTAGACCTGGCCACACAGCTCGAGGACTGCTGTGAATTGTTGTCCAACATGAGGAGGCGCAGAACTAGATGAAAGTCCTGCTTGGCTTGGCTGGGATTCAGCTGGTCAGAGTCCTCATTCAAGCCAGCACGTTCCATACCCTTCTTACCAGGACCGCCATGGACACAAAACCTAAACCTGGCCACACAGCTCAAAGACTATATGTGAATTGTTGTTGCGGGTGTTGTCATGGGCCACACCACGACTGAGATCTGATGCCCTCACATATCTTGAAGATGAGGACATGTGGTGGGAGGAACCAAAACTGTTGGCTACTCCAGAATGCTCAACATGAAGAAGCGCAGGCAGGATTAGATGATAGTCCAGCTTGGCTTGGCTGGGATTCAGCTGGTCAGAGTCCTCTATCAAGCCAGCACGTTCCATACCCTTCTACCATGACCGCCGTGGACATAAAACCTAGACCTGGCCACACAGCTCGAGGACTGCTGTGAATTGTTGTCCAACATGAGGAGGCGCAGAACTAGATGAAAGTCCTGCTTGGCTTGGCTAGGATTCAGCTGGTCAGAGTCCTCATTCAAGCCAGCATGTTCCATACCCTTCTTCCAGGACCGCCATGGACACTAAACCTCGACCTGGCCACACAGCTCGAGGACTAGCTGTGAATTGTTGGGGGTGATGTCATGGGCCACACCACGACTGAGATCTGATGCCCCTCGCATATCTTGAAGATGAGGACATGTGGTGGGAGGAACCAAAACTGTTGGCTACTCCAGAAGCTCAACATGAAGAAGCGCAGGCAGGATTAGATGAAAGTCCTGCTTGGCTTGGCTGGGATTCAGCTGGTCAGAGTCCTCATTCAAGCCAGCACGTTCCATACCCTCCTACCAGGACCGCCATGGACACAAACCCTAGACCTGGCCACACAGCTCGAGGACTAGCTGTGAATTGTTGTCGGGGGTGATGTCATGGGCCACACCACGACTGAGATCTGATACCCCTCACATATCTTGAAGATGAGTACATGTGGTGGGAGGAAACAAAAACTGTTGGCTACTCCAGAAGCTCAACATGAAGAAGCGCAGGCAGGATTAGATGAAAGTCCTGCTTGGCTTGGCTGGGTTTCAGCTGGTCAGAGTCCTCATTCAAGCCAGCACGTTCCAGTACCGCCATAGACACAAAACCTAGACCTGGCCACACAGCTCAACTAGCGGGGTATTGTTGTCGGGGGTGATGTCAAGGGCCACACGGTGACTGAGATCTGATACCCCTCACATATCTTGAAGACTAGGACATGTGGTGGGAGGAACTAAAACTGTTGGCTACTCCAGAAGCTCAACATGAAGAAGCGCAGGCAGGATTAGATGAAAGTCCTGCTTGGCTTGGGTGGGTTTCAGCTGGTCAGAGTCCTCATTCAAGCCAGCACGTTCCATACCCTCCTACCAGGACTGCCATGGACACAAAACCTAGACCTGGCACAGATCGAGACTAGCTGTGAATTGTTGTCAGGGGTGATGTCATGGGCCACACCACGACTGAGATCTGATGCCCCTCACATATCTTGAACATGAGGACATGTGGTGGGAGGAACGAAAACTGTTGTCTACTCCAGAAGCTCAACATGAAGAAGCGCAGGCAGGATTAGATGAAAGTCCTGCTTGGCTTGGGTGGGTTTCAGCTGGTCAGAGTCCTCATTCAAGCCAGCACGTTCCATAACCTTGTATCAGGACCACCATGGACACAAAACCTAGACCTGGCCACACAGCTCGAGGACTAGCTGTGAATTGTTGTCCAAAATGAAGAAGCACAGGCAGGATTAGATGAAAGTCCTGCTTGGATTGGCTGTGATTCAGCTGTTTAGAGTCCTCATACAAGCCAGCATGGTCCATACCCTCCTACCAGGACCGCCATGGACACAAAATCTAGACCTGGTCACACAGCTCCGACTAGCTGTGAATTGTTGTCAGGGGTGATGTCATGGGCCACACCACGACTAAGATCTGATACCCCTCACATATCTTGAAGATGAGGACATGCGGTGGGAGGAAGCAAAACTGTTGGCTACTCCAGAAGCTCAACATGAAGAAGCGCAGGCAGGATTAGATTAAAGTCCTGCTTGGCTGGGATTCAGATGGTCAGAGTCCTCTTTCAAGCCAGCACGTTCCATCATCTCCTACCAGGACCACCACACAAACCCTAGACCTAGTCACACAGCTCGAGCTGTGAATAGTTGTCGGGGGTGATGTCATGAGCCACACCACGACTGAGATCTGATGCCCCTCGCATATCTTGAAGATGAGGACATGTGGTAAGAGGAACCAAAACTGTTGGCTACTCCAGAAGTTCAACAAGAAGAAGCACAGGCAGGATTAGATGAAAGTTCTGCTTGGCTTGACTAGGATTCAGCTGGTCAGAGTCCTCTTTCAAGCCAGCACGTTCCATACCCTCCTGCCAGGACCGCCATGGACACAAAATCTAGACCTGGTCACACAGCTCCGACTAGCTGTGAATTGTTGTCAGGGGTGATGTCATGGGCCACACCACGACTGAGATCTGATGCCCCTGGCATATCTTGAAGATGAGGACATGTGGTGGGAGGAACCAAAACTATTGGCTACTGCAGAAGCTCAACATGAAGAAGCGCAGGCAGGGTTAGATGTAAGTCCAGCTTGGCTTGGCTGGGTTTCAGCTGGTCAGAGTCCTCATTCAAGCCAGCTCGTTCCATACCTTTCTACCAGGACCGCCATGGACACAAAACCTGAACCTGGTCACACAGCTCGAGGACTAGCTGTGAATAGTTGTCGGGGGTGATGTCACCGGCCACACTACGACTGAGATTTGATACCCCTCGCATATCTTGTAGATGAGGACATGTGGTGGGAGGAACTAAAACTGTTGGCAACTCCAGAAGCTCAACATGAAGAAGCGCAGGCAGGATTAGATGAAAGTCCTGCTTGGCTTGGCTGGGATTCAGCTGGTCAGAGTCCTCATTCAAGCCAGCACACCCTTCTACCAGGACCGCCATGGTCACAAAACCTAGACCTGGCCACACAGCTCGAGGACTAGCTGTGAATCGTTGTCTGCGATGTTGTCATGTGCCACACCACGACTGAGATCTGATGCCCCTCACATATCTTGAAGATGAGGACATGTGGTGGGAGGAACCAAAACTGTTGGCTACTCCAGAAGCTCAACATGAAGAAGCGCAGGCAGGATTAGATGAAAGTCCTGCTTGGCTTGGCTGGGATTCAGCTGGTCAGAGTACTCATTCAAGCCAGCACGTTCCATACCCTTCTACCAGGACTGCCCTGGATACAAACAAAAGACCTGGTCACACAGCTCGAGGACTAGCTGTGACTTGTTGTCGGGGGTGATGTCATGGGCCACACCATGACTGAGATCTGATGCCCCTTGCATATCTTGAAGATGAGGACATGTGGTGGGAGGAACCAAAACTGTTGGCTACTCCAGAAGCTCAACATGAAGAAGCGCAGGCAGGATTAGATGAAAGTCCTGCTTGGCTTGGCTGGGATTCAGCTGGTCAGAGTCCTCATTCAAGCCAGCACGTTCCATACCCTTCTACCAGGACCGCCATGGACACAAAACCTAGACCTGGCCACACAGCTCGAGGACTAGCTGTGAATTGTTGTCAGGGGTGATGTCATGGGCCACACCACGACTGAGATCTGATGCCCCTCGCATATCTTGAAGATGAGGACATGTGGTGGGAGGAACCAAAACTGTTGGCTACTCCAGAAGCTCAACATGAAGAAGCGCAGGCAGGATTAGATTAAAGTCCTGCTTGGCTGGGATTCAGCTGGTCAGAGTCCTCTTTCAAGCCAGCACATTCCATCCCCTCCTACCAGGACCACCACACAAACCCTAGACCTAGTCACACAGCTCGAGGACTAGCTGTGACTTGTTGTCGGGGGTGATGTCATGAGCCACACCACGACTGACATCTGATACCCCTCACATATCTTGAAGACGAGGACATGTGGTGGGAGGTACAAAACTGTTGGCTACTCCAGAAGCTCAACATGAAGAAGCGCAGGCAGGATTAGATGAAAGTCCTGCTTGGCTTGGGTGGGTTTCAGCTGGTCAGAGTCCTCATTCAAGCCAGCACGTTCCATACCTTCCTTACCAGGACTGCCATGGACATAAAACCTAAACCTGGCCACACAGCTCGAAGACTATATGTGAATTGTTGTTGCGGGTGTTGTCATGGGCCACACCACGACTGAGATCTGATGCCCTCACATATCTTGAAGATGAGGACATGTGGTGGGAGGAACCAAAACTGTTGGCTACTCCAGAATGCTCAACATGAAGAAGCGCCACCAAAACCACAAAACGTACACCTGGCCACACAGCTCGAATTGTTGTGTCGAACTAGCTGTGAATTGTTGTCGGGGGTGATGTCATGGGCCACACCACCACCGTTTCAGTGCCAAAACACGAAAAAGTCTTAAAAATGAAATTACTCAAAAACGAACCTCTAAAAAAAATCCAAGAGTAAATTTCGATCAGAAATGAGCTCTGAAGTATTGACCACCTTATGCGGGTCACCCAATGTGCACATTTACACATAATGTTCCACGTAATGCATTTTCGTCGAACCTGAATTTCCTTTTCTTTTCCTTCTATTTAAAAAATTGTTCCTAAATCACCGCTATTTCCTGAACAATCCACATGAAAAGACACCATAACGCACAACTTCCACAAACTCTCTTCCCCACATTTACAGTTTCAACAATTTATCATCAAATTTTCAAAACAATATCACAAAAATAACACACAAAGTTTTAATCACGAAAATACAAAAGCCATCCAGTAACAATTTAGCTGTTTCATATTTGATTTATATAACAATTTTTTTAGTGCTTTATTTTAAAATTACAAAATTTTAAAAACTACCTAAATTTTTCGTTTTGCCAACTTTTTCTCAAGTTTTTACCATAAAGGTATACGTTTAGTTTGTATAATATATGCAGTTTGAGGTATAGAATTTCATTTTCAAGGGACCTAGCGAAATTATCCCTTGTTTTACATTGTAGGCAACTTTTCTGACGGTAAACTATTTCTCTACGTATATTCGATATCTATTTTTCTCATCTAGCTGACAAAAAAAGCTCATTTTATTACGTTGTAATTTGAATGATCTTATAGCTTCGGAAAATCCTTAGGTTCAGCGCCTGTTTTGATATTGGAAAAAAGTAAAATGTGACCGTGTGAAAAGGGGGCTCAACTTCCATTCTCAAAATCGGAGCATTACATTTTCTTTTGATGTTATGAATGCTTGGAGTTTGGATTCCGAAAAATCAAGTTTCATGTCGTAATTTTAGCGATCTTTTTTGCTAGTATTTCTCCGTTTCACTTTCTTATAGCTCATTTTAATTTTAAAATATGGTTTAGTTTCTTGACCGCTACGTGATAATTAGCACAGTTTTGGGATCCAAGCAGTGTGGTTCCAAGATCCGTTTGACACGTGTCAAACAACAGCTAATCAATTAATAGACATTTGAATCTCATCTTGTAGCCCTTATGATGATGTATAAATACATCGAAACGTTGGCTTTGAAGACTTGATTTTTATTATTGACTGACCGTCTCTCAAGATCCCAAAACTGTGCATTTCAATTTTACTTACAATTAGTTGAAAATAATTCGGTACCTACCAAATAAATAATTCCGTATGATCAGTTGCTAATTAAACAGTCCTACCAAAGGTCTTGTGAATCAAAACTAATAACTGTGTTTATAAATAGAAGAACATGGAGCTCCAAAAAAATGGTGCTTTTCTGGATGTGTAATTGCAACTTGGGGTCTAGTTCTCGAACAGTTCCCGAAGAACTAGTTCAGAGCCGTTCCAGTCAGGGAACTGAACCTATTAAAGGTGTTTGGAAAAAACAGTGTACTGGCGCCAATGGTGGGGGACAAGCTAGCTCCTGAACGTCAAACGTAGGCGTTACCATAGGCGCCTGGTCACAGTTATTTCCGAACAGCTCCCATAGGTTTCAGTTCCCTGACCGGAACGGCTCCGAATCAGTTCTTCGAGAGCCGTTCGAACGAGAACTAGTCCGATGTCCAATAAGTCACTGCATCATCAGGTCGTTTTAAGGGCTAGGACGATTAACAGGGAAAAAAGACGTCAACACGAAAGTGAATCTCAACTGGTGAAACGGGAAAAATCGCATAGAAAACTCTAACATCGTATCAACTGGTATAATTAGAAGGAATTTCACTTACCAAAATGGCGTAGATATTCCTGTCACCTAAATACGTTGTTGTGAAGCATAGGTAGGAGAGTACGTAGGAGATTTATTTTACCTCATTTTACCTGATTTAGCACATTAATTTCAATGAATATATTGAAATAATAGTGCAACAGTTTAATATTAAAATCAGGTCAAATGCGAGTCTAACAATGACGATGTTATTAGCGAGTCTAACAATGATTGCCACAACTTGACGCAACATTTTACAATTACTGCGCCAATTACTAAATTGTATTAGTTACGGCTATTTTGAAATTTATGAATTTTGACATTTTTTCAACAATTTTTCGATATTTACTATAATTTGTAAACTTTTTAGTCCTGGAGCTGTAAAGGTGTATTTTGAGAGACTGCGCTAATTTTGATCATTTACTATATACGGGGTTTAATAATGTTTATAGACCAATGAGCTGCGTAGAAGAGCTATTTAATACTGAAATAGTAAACTTTTGTGTAATTATTTGTATCGTTTTACTCAAATTAAGATGCTGCAATTCGAGACAGAACCTCTCTGTCGATTTTTGACAATTTTCTTCCGGTTTTCGCTCCAAAATTCAATACCTTTGTGTAATAATTCGCATCGTTTTACTCCAACTTAAGATGCTGAAATTCGAGACCGAACCTCTCGCTCCAATTTCTTCAAATTTCACTCCAAAAAGTTGAGGTCCCTTTTCTCACGGTCTCAAATAGAAAGGAATTAGTCAACATAATTAAAAACATAACATAGTTATTTTCAACATAATTAAAAAACAACATTAAAATTAACAAAATCATATTTACTTGCGCCTGATACATTATGATGAGGAAATACTGAAGAAACTAAATTAATAATTCCACCTCAGTTACATAATCCACAAGAAATATGTCCATAGACATTGTAAAGCGAAGCTATATTTTTTGTATTAAAATCGTAATTTTGATATTTATAATTATCTATTGCAGATTTTATGATAGATACCTATTATAAATAACATTCTTATAATCGTATTGAGCTTAAAATGCAGTTAAATCTTAATTTATCTACTTCATAATTTTCTTACATTCAGAAAAACCAAATGTAGGCAATATGACAACAACAAAATTATAGGATTATGTGTTATGCTTTTAATTTGGTGGCAATAATGGAAATGTGATTTTAATTTTATAATAGGTACTTATTCTAGTCCACCGAAATTTAAAATATAAATTTCGAATGAGAAATTCCTTGATAAAAACACAGTATTACTAGAATATGTCACCCCATTTCGGTGTACCAAAGTTGTATGTAATGTGGGATTCACAGAGGGTGAAGGAGGGAGGCATAGTTGCTAGATTGCTAGCTTTTAGCAAAAATGGTGAATCAGTGGTGGCGACGCACAGACTGTTTCGGCGTGAATTTAATATTGGCCGTCATGGAGCTGTCTCAAGCCATAACACGATTTTGAAGTGGGTCAACGACCTTCGAACAACTGGAAATGTGATGAAAAAGAAGCCACTAGGACCTAATCGCACGGCATGGACCCCTGAAAGTGTGGAAAGGGTGAGGCAGGCGTTGCTAACAAGTCCAGGCCGCTCAGTGAGAAAACAAGCTCAAACATTGAGTAAGCCGTTCCACAGTTCACGGTATTGTCAAGCGTGACCTCAGATTCCACCCATACAAATTGACAATTGTCCAGCAGCTGAAACCAACTGACTTTCCACAACGCAATAATTTTTGTTTGTCTATGCTCTCAATGCTTGAAGCTAACGAAGATGTTGTACTGTTTATGAGTGATGAAGCTTATTTCCATTTGAACGGTTTTGTCAATCGGCAAAATTGTCGTTATTATGGATGTGAAAACCCTCAGCAACTTCATGAACACAGTCCGAAAGTGAAGGTTTGGTGTGCAGTATCGTCCAAATGTGTAATTGGTAGGTACATATTTTTTGAGGAAAACTGGAACACAGTGACCATGACTGCAGCCCGTTATGTTGAGATGATAAACATCTTCATGAGACCTGAGTTACACAGACTAAGACTTCCTGCTGAAAACATTTGGTTCCATTAAGATGGGGCAACCCCTCACACAGCTAAAGTATCGATGGACAAATTGCGCCAAATGTTCCCATAGCGCTTGATCTCACGGTTTGGGGACATGCCCTGGCCTCCGAGGTCACCTGATTTGACAACCTGTGACTTTTTTTCTGAGGGGGTTTCCTCATATCTTGTGTCAACGAAAACAAACCGAGAACGTTAGGCGAGCTGAAGGAAGCGATTCGAGCACAAGTCCACGTGATTGACACACCCTTATTGGAGCGCGTTCACCAAGAGTTTTTAAACAGACTTTTACAACATGTTAATAGCAAGACACATGACAGGTTATTTTTAAGTTTGATTTCTTAAATGGCATAGTACTGGCTGTAAGAATACGAAAAAATAAATAATTTTCCTGAAAATTCCGTCAGTAAGTTTGGTGATGGGTTCGGCCATCATGAGCTTGCTGTGGACATGTCCCTCAATATTGGACCATCTTCTTATGGTCTGTTGGTCAACCCACACGTTGATGATCCTTCTGAAGGTAGTTTTTGGTTGGCCAACTGCTAGCTCAGGCCCTACAAAAGGGGTTTGGGAGCCCCTTCTTGCGATTTCATCCCCCTTTTCATTACCAAATACCTTTATGATCTGGCACCCACTCCAGGCAAACCCGGTTGTGTTTTGCTTGGGTGTTGAGGGCTTGCATACAACACCAGACTACCCACGAAGAGATGGTTGGGGGGCCATTAATGCTTTTATCGAGGCTTAGCTGTCAGAGAGGATATGTATTTTGGCACCATGGTGCCCCCTCCTAATACTCTCTGCAGCCGCAACCTCGATTGCCACTATTTCTGCCTGGAATACTGAGGTGTGTGCCCCCAGTAGGAATGAGACATTCCATCTCTGCAATTTTTTTTTCTTTTTGTGATTGGATATTGAAGTATTTCAAAAGTAAAACAGCAATATTAGGTTATTATGTAGAGTCAGTCACTGTCAGTTAGTAGGTCACTGTGCCATTTCCGTTTCAGTCTGCGTAGGGCTTTTGGCTGTCGCGGCTCGGCCAGGATCGAATTTATCATCGGGTTACAATAGAATAACATGCGGGTTGTTGCGTTGTTTTGTGTTGTGGAGATGACATCCGCCACAAGTTGTATGACGAGGTCGGCGTGTAATAAGGAGTTTCTTACGAACCAAGGAGCACCAATTATTATCCGCAGTATGCAAATCTGAAGCGTTTGAATTTTTTGGATTTCTGAGTTGGATGCAGAGCTCCAGATTCCACAAGCATGCAGCCAGACAGATTGGAAGAGATGGTTGGGGCCATTAATGCTTTTCTCGAGACGGCTGTCAGAGAGGATACAGACGTGGGCACCATGGTGCCCCTTCCTAATGCTCTCCACAGCCGCAACCTTGATTGCCTCGATTGCCACTATTTCTGCCTGGAATACTGAGGTGTGTTCCCCAAGTGGGAATGAGACATTCCATCTGTGTTTTGCCCCATGTACTCTTGAACCAGTAGAAGAAGAAGAAGAAAAAGGTTTATTAGAATTTTAAACATAATGAATTTTCCAAATTCAAATCAAATAAACAATCCGGCAATTATAAATTGTCTGCCGGAAGTAGGGCCTTACAATGCCTGCTATTTTAGGTTAATAATTGTTCCATTTATTGATAATAAAATACTGAAAAGAAACACGTACTTTGTGTACAACACCACACGCCAAAATCCACTTTAACACATTAATCAAAAGTTAAATTCTGCAACTAGCAATTTCCTATATCTCCAAGCCAAGCTCTCCAATAGAGCTACAGCTTCGTCCAATCAGGGTCATTCAGGATCGAAATCCCTAAGGGCTTCAGCTCGAATCTTAAATGCCCATCGTGGAATACTTAGAGGAACACAATCATCTCTTACCAGACTAGCACACTTCACTGATTGGTCCAGTCTGTAATACCCAGTGGGAATGAGACACCATCCATCCATCCATCCATCCCACCACATTCCGTCTGGGTTTTGCCCCATGTACTCCTACACCAGAATCTGCTTCAATTTTTCGCCCATCTGTGTACCAGATGATGTCGTGGGAGCAGCATTCATTCACCCTTAGCCCCTCTCTTGTTACGATTGCCGTGTACAGATGGGGTTAGGTGAGAGTTTTGGGCATGATATCGGCCACCATGTCAAGCAGTAGTTCTTGTATAATTTCCAATATGATAGTGTGACCTCAGTGGCAAGTTTTCCTCCAAGAGCCATTTCATTTCAGGAACTTACGATAATTGTACTCAATCTTTCCCAATATTTTATACCTCCATATACACACTCCCCAATTGCATCAGCCATGCCGCCGATGACATAAAATTTCCTATAAAATCCAAAATTTTGGTACACCAAAATGGGGGTCACCCTATTTTGCAAAATACGTTAGTAAAAGGACTAATTCCGAAATTTCGTCTTAAAATTCCTCATTCTACGAAAAATTTCATTTTATCGTGATATGACTACAGGTATTTTTCCCAGTACAATAATCCCAGCATGTCCATACGTATTTGAGTTATCAGAAGACAAAAATCACTTGCAGTATTATAGCGTTTAAAAAAAATAATGAAACTAAAAAATTCCTAATGCATTTTCTAAAACATGGTGTTTTTTCTTCAAATTTATGTTACAAAACCACAATATCAGTACGTTTGAATTAAATAAATGCCGAAAAGTGACAAAAACCCCTTTTCGTGTTAAATACACTTTGTTTACCAAGTGTCAGTACAATCCAATGTGTTATATTTTGTCAGAATATAAATTCCCTGATTCAAATATATGTATTCAGTATCAATTTGAAAGATATATAACTAGAAAAGCTTCAATTTATCTCCTTCCAATAGTTTTTTTAAATTTTTTTCGTTTACAAAACTTTATGTTTCACCTCTAAAAATTTTATTATCTATTACATTATTTCAGTTGTTAAAGTTCAAAAACTGTTAATTATCATTGGGGGTGTATTTCCCCATAAAAATTTTACAAATTTACAATAATACTACTCATTTACATACTACAAATTAAGTGTTTTTTGTTATAGTAAAAAAAAAATTCAGTGCTGTATCAATAATGAAGTAAAGATAGAACCCAAATTTGGGTTTTCACTTCATTTTTTCTACCTGTCACATAAATGTGATTTTATTATTTTTATTTATTTTTTTATTTAATTAATTCGTGTTTATTTGTTAAGAGATTTATACTGTTTGGGTTGTGTTAGTGCTTACTTGATCAAGAGGTACACGAGTGTGCTGACAATATTTTGGGTAACACAGTAGAACCTTCCCAACTCACTGCCAGTTATGAAGTATATATGTATATGAAATTGATTTTTTTTTCGCGACTTGTTACGATCATGTTGTTTGAGAAATCGGTGGACCCATTTGGGACCCAATACACGCAAAATGGAGCGAAGTTGGACCTAAGAAAGGTATAGTGGACCCAAGTGGGATCCAATAATGGTATAACAGTCCCAAATGGGATCTAATTATGGCATAATGGTCCCAAGTGGGATTCAACAATCTAATACCAGTCTTAAGTGGGATCCAATAATGGCTTAACACGGTCCCAAGTGGGATCTAATAATGAAATAACGGTCCCAAGTGGGATCCAATAATGGAATAACAGTCCCAAATGGGACCCAATAACCGCGAAATAGAGCAAAGATGGAACTAAGAAAGGTATAATGGTCCCAAGTGGGATCCAATAATAGAATAACAGTCAAGTGGGATCCAACAATGGCATAACACCATCCCAAGTGGGATCTAATAATGCCATAATGGTCCCAAGTGGGATCCAATAATGGCATAATGGTCCCAAGTGGGTTCCAATAATGACATAACACGGTCCCAAGTGGGATCCAATAATGGCATAACACTGTCCCAAGTGGGATCTAATAATGCCATAACAGTCCCAAGTGGGATCCAATGATGGCATAACAAGGTCACAGGTGGAATCTAATAATGTCATAACGGTCCCAAGTGGGATCCAATAAAGGCATAACAGTCCCAAGTAAGATCTAATAATGGCATAATGGTCCCAAGTGGGATTCAATTATGGCGTGACGGCCCCCAGTGGGATTCAATGAAGACATAAAGATCCCAAGTGGGATCCATTAATGGTCCCTAGTGGGATGCAATAATGGCATAATGGTCCCCAGTGGGAACCAATAATGGCATAACCGTCCCAAATGGGACCTAGTCAGAAAATGAAGCCATCGAAGCTATGTCTTGATCTGATGAGTTCAAAGGGTTCTACTGAGCTGAAACAACTAATTACAATATTATTACAATTACATAATAATATTGTAAGGCAATATTGTAATAGCATTGCTTTACAAAGTAAGTACTACTATGTGAGTGCTAATTCAATCCAAATGTTTAATCAAACATTTAAACTGGTTTAATTTAAGTTTTGTGTTAATTTATTACATATTAGAATAATAACTACAGCTTGGATTTTCATTCATTTATGATGGTTTGACAAACCTTCATCAGTAAGTATGTACCAAAGTTAGCTGGAATATAATAAAAATTGCCTATTCTCACTTCAAACTTTTACCCATAACATACTATTCACAATGTATTATTAAAATCCTGACAAATGAGTGGAATCCAGTAAGGCTAGATTGGATGGTAAATTTAAATTCATACCACACTTTTAATAGTACTTTCGACGTCAACAAAGTTGTAGTTTCATTTCAAAAAACTAGTTAATTTTGTTTTGTTTTTATTTTTGCAATAAATTCATTATTATTAAATTTTTGTCTACAAGCTTCCTCCAAAACTACAAATGCGCCAATATCAGCAGATAAGTACCTATTGGTTTTAAATTTATAGCTCAATTCATAATAGTCAGCTTTAAATGATAAATGTAGGTATTAAACTTCGCAAGCCACAAACCAAAGTGTGAAATCCAGGTATTAACTTCTAGAACAGTCTTTCTCTACGGATAAGTTCGAATAAAGGCGTAAAATTTAGTATTTTATTCCAGGTTGCGGATAGAATGTTGATTATTATGATGGGGTGTGAAAACGTGTAAGGTTTGTCGGAAAAATATGATGTTTTAGATGTACCTACGCGATATTCGTTTGCAGATGTGCTTCATTAGTTAGATAATGCAGGATATTGTATACAAATCCCCCCCTAAACTTTTTTCCAATATTTTTGAGATATCGAAGTAAAACATGGAGGGTGTTTTTGGGGTGCCAAACACCTGTTTTAAGGAGAAAAAGAGAAAAAATTCAAAAATTAGAGAGTTTCTAGTAGATCCGTCGGTCTCAATACGGCATGCAGTAATGAGAAACATTTACCGCATCTTGAAGTCACGTCAAGTCCTTAATGGATGTAGTTGTAACGCTAAATCCATGGAAGGAGGAAATAATAATAATCCTTAGGAGGTTATTTTAGGCGATTACGTGTTTTCTTGATTGCGATCCGTTAACGTATCTGTACGGAAGTATCCGTCTCCGTAATTGATCATTTAACATTCACTTTAGAGCGGGATAGTGGTCTGGTGTAGAATAGGTAATTGTGGTTCAGCAGTTGTTGGAGAAAGGAGGGGTTTGATGTGCATAACTAAACTAACTAACTGGTTTGTGGTGTGTGTTTGTAAATGTGTCAGTAAATATCTTAGTGAAAATGGGTTGCTGCGCCATCATAAAACCCAATGAGTTCATCTGCACTTCGCCAGCGTTTGCGAGCTCCATGTACGCACATGCTGGATGCGCGCAGGTTGGCACGAATCCATCCTCGCACTACACCTTGGGGCCAAGACCACCTATCGCTCAATTGCTCAGCCAGCACCTTCAAAAAACTGCACATCTGTGGTGCAAATTCAACCAAGCAGACTAGCGGGGTACAAGATGCGCGCTCTTCACATGCCGTTGCATACTTTCTCTTCTTCTGCAGCAATGAAAACTGCTGCGACAGGGCGGGAAACATAAGAGTCAGTGTCAGTGACACGTACATCAAATAACGCCTCATCAAGTTACCACTCCCCTCTGCAAGCCAAATCCCCCTTGAGCCCTGAAGATTGTCCATTTGCCTCAGAGATTATTGGCTCTTCCACACAGTTGCCCCATGAGAGCAGGTCCGGTGAAGAAATCTGGTTATGGAGCAACTTATGAAGGAAGGATACATCTGATAATAGTCGGCGCTTTTCCAAGGTTTGAAGGCGGCATCTGCTTAGCAGAGAATCGTAGTCTATCTCAGGAGACGGGACACCAAGCTTGTAGGCTACGTAGCGGAGAAATCTCCGCTGAACTCTTTCCAGAGTATACTTGTGGGAGGCATAAAAGGGAGACCACACTTGGGAACCGTACTCCAATTTTGGTAGCACCAGGGCCTTGTACAAAAGTATGATTGGCTCAACTTTGGTGAATTCTCTGGTATTTCTAAATGCGATCGTCATCATCTCATTTAAGAGGTCTCTTACTTCATTATGACGGCGTGTGATCAAACCTCCAGTTTTACAATTTAGAGCGTGCTCCAAGTTGAACCTATTTGATCCCGCCCTGTCGCAGCAGTTTTCATTGCAGCAGAAGAAGAGAAAGTATGCAGCGGCATGTGAAGAGCGACCCGCATCTTTTACTCCACTAGTCTGCTTGGTTGAATTTGCACCACAAATGTGCAGTATTTTGAAGGTGCTAGCTGAGCGATTGAGCGATAGGTGGGGTCGGCCCCAAGGTGTAGTGCAAGGATGGATTCGTGCAAGAATATCCTTGGCCATCCTGCGCGCATCCAGCATGTGCTTACATGGAGCTCGCAAACGCTGGCAAAGTGCAGATGAACTCATTGGGTTTTATGACGCGCAGCAACACATTTTCACTGAGATATTTACTCCACAACTCATTGCGCCAGAGTTACAGCGCCAATTGACGTATTGTGTTATAAGGATCTACTAGGAACTCTCTTGAGATTTATCATTTTGATCATAATTTTAGCGATGAACAAGATGGTGAAGCAGATGGTGATCCAGTATTGGGATATGCTCAATCTTTGACGTTTTAAGAAAAAAAATTCAAAAATGTTCGGATTACCCAAAGAGGGGGTTAGGATACGGTAGGAACTTGGAAACTCGGTACTTGGAACTCCCTCCCCCCTCCTGATTTTTTGCTAAGTGAGATATCATTTTGAAGATATTTTAGCGCTAAACAAGACGGTGGATCTAGAATTGCGCTTATGATGATCTCAGCGTGATGATGACCCATGAAGAAACACGGTAAAAAAAGCCTATCTATGAACAGAATACTACATTGCAATTCTGGCTTTCACCGTCTTTTCGGCACTACAAAAATCTTCAAAATAAATAATATCTCACTCGGCAGAAAATAGGCGAAAACAAATTCCAAGTTCCCTGCCCTATCCTCCCTCTTTGGGTAGGTAGTCCACAAATTGTTGGATTTGTTTATATTTTTTCTGTAAATCGAAGTATTAGGCACCCCGAAAACGCCCTCCAAGTTTCACTTCAATATCTCAAAAATTGTGGGGGGAAAAGTTAATGGGGGGGTTAGTTTTGTATACAATTTCCAACTCTTAAATCGGGTACAATACTCAAAATCCTGTAAATATTTCTTTTGGAGCACATCGTTTTTTAATCTTTTGGTTAACATAGTTTTTTTCCCGATTTTAAATTGGTGGCAAAAGTTACTAGAACTGCGCCAGTAACTTTCGCCACAATTCGAGTTTTTGAAAAACCAACTGGGTTGGAGTTAAAATGTCAACTCTAGCGACATTCAAAACCTGAAATGTGAGGCAATCTAAATTATTTTTTTCGAAATTTTAAAACTAAATTGTCATGGTAAAATCAATGAAATACTGCAAAAAGTGGCCGAAGTTACCAACTTCTACTAGCCTGTCAGACAGGCACAAGTAGGTGTTTCTATGGACAGCGAAAACATATTATGTAAATGCTATTGGGTTAATACCAGATTTCACACTTTCTGTCATGGCTTAGCAACACTTCCTTTCTAAATTATGGTACCTTACATATTTGCGAGCAGGTAGGTACCCACGGTTTACATTTTTACATGAATTTAGGTTTCCTCCTCTTCTTGCGTGTGTTTCGCTAGAGCTAGGAGGATCATCGTCAGCTCTTTCCGGTTGATTTTGCCGTCCTGGTTGTAGTCAACGCCGCGCAGAATCGTCTCTTCGAATTCGGCTAAATCCTGAGCATCGTAATCCTGAAACGATTTGGAAGAGGTATTTCAATTTTTAATGTGAATTTTCATCCCGGATCGAGATCTGCTATTCGGGGATGCTGAGGACACTTTTCATTTATTTTTTTCAATAATGAACCTTTGAAAACCAACGGAAGTTAGTGAAAAAATTCACCAACATCAACATAAATCCACCAACATATTCCAAGCGTTCTAAGTAGGTATAGTTTGGTAGACTCACTTTTTTCACCAGCTCTAGCAAATCTTTCAGAAATCCCCTCAGCTCCTCGTTCTCGATCGTCCCGTTGTTATCCTGCCAAGATAAAATCGTACATTTCATAAACGTACTTCGAATCAATCAATCAAAAAAGCTTTTATTGTTTAAATTTTCATGGGTAAAACGAGTATCAAATACAGCAGTAAAATAACTAGTAATATATAGAATAACGAGCGGTTGTAGGTAGTGTGTATAATTCAAAGTTTTCTATATGCTTTCCCTAGGGAATATATGAAATAACTAGGTATTATGTAAAAAGTAACGAAACACCAATCGTTAAAGTGTAGAATCGACTGCTTTTCTTGGGAAGTCACTACTAGAATGATATTATTCTGGGGGAAATGAAAGGATTGAAGAATTGGCATGCATTTTCGTTACCAATATGTAATTCGTCGAAATAATAGAGTAAGGTAGGTAAATAATATACACGTCAGAAGTCAAAAATTGTGAAATCATTTATTTGAACATGGGTTGCTTTGATGGCATTTTGAGTTGCACAGAACCTTATTTTTGACACAATTGCATCTGTTTGAGGTGCATTTTGTGGTGCAGTGGCACCGGAGAAATCCTTGCCCGTCCCCAAGGGCTGTCGCCACCGTTCGAACGGATGCTTCGTTTGGAGGTATTTCACTGGCATCCAAGAATCTTTCTTCGCAAACGCTGAACTGCGATCTAGCATAGACATGTCGGAGAATTCCGTTTTTCGTCCCCAGTTTAAAAAATCCCATTCATACTTGAACCCAATAATATTATTATACACTTTCACGGCTGGCCTCCCGTTATTTTATAAAATAAGTAGGTAGTTAAAGTGTCTAATTCGAGAAATTGCACACTTTAACTGGTCTCCGTAGTTATTCTATATACTAACTTGTTATTTTATATACTAACTGATTTCACACTTTAACGATAACATATATATTCAAACAATTTTTAAGGAAAAACAATAATTGACAACAATCATAGTGAACTATTGTTTTCTCTGAACTGATTCGATGTTTTAGTTTTTTTAAATGTTGTGATGGAAATTAGTCCATTTCCAGGTTTTGTTTTTTGGCAATAAATTGTTGAGAGGTGCGCTGAGAGATTGAGGTTAGAATTCTTGAGTGATAGTTCATGCTTCCTAGAAATGACCTGAGCTGGGATACATTAGTCGGTGTGGGTAGTTTTTGTATGCTTCAACTTCATCACTTGTTGGATGAATACCATCCTTATCAAACTGATATCCCAAAAATATAATTGAAGATTTAAATAAATGAATTTTTGATATTTACGTTCTAAGACCTACTTCGTCTAGTCTTTTTAAGACCAATCGAAGGCACGCGATATGTTCCTTTCTTGTTTTTCCCCCGGTGGCTATGTCGTCTTGTAGCCAAGCCACTCCATCTGTGTTTTGTAATATCAAATCCATACATTTTTGAAATTTAGCTGATGCTATACGGATCCCAAAGGTTGTAGTTTTGTAGGTGAAATACCCTCTTTGGCAATAACTAAAAATGGTTTGCTTTCTTCCTTTCAAGTCGATGATGCTAAATTCAGAAAATCCCGTCAATTTGCTGAAAACCTCTTCGAATGTAGGTAGGGGATGTAAGAATCAAATTATAATCGGACGGCACGGGATCTTAAATAATACATTTTACAAAACTTCGAACACGACACACCATCTATATTTTTCTTGAACTACAAGTAAACAAACAATTCAGGCCAATAGAAACAAATAACAATCTGGACTGGACTCAACATAACTGTTCAATTTTGATTCCAATTTACCTACTGGTCTCCAATTCTCCACAGGGGATTTGGATCATTTTTCAACATGTTTGGATTAAGAGTAACTTTGAAATCACCGCAAAGTCCAAGTTTTCCATTTTTACGTGGCTGATAAAAAACAGGAGAGGCCCACTTAATATCGGAATTCAAGGGATCAATAGGTTCTAAAATATCTTCGGCAAGTAAACGATCGATTTCTCTATAGCTGCTGCGTCTTTCAGTGTTACCGGTCGAGCCATAAAGAATCGCGATGATGCTGTTGGGTCTAAGCGATCTGAAACGGTCATCTTGGATGTCTGTCCTATTTTGTCATTGAATAAATTAGGGAATTCCTTTTGAATAGTCGCATGATCGTATGAGATCAACATGAAACTATTTTTGGTTTATTATTATCAATAATCAGCCTATGTGATCGTATATCAAAAAAAATTTATAACCCCCCCTCAAACTTTGTCATTTTACGTTTCAAAGTGCGTTGAATCCAAATTTGCAATGTCCGTCCGCCGTCCACCGTTCGCCGTCCGGGCCATAAAAAGCCTTAGAATTGACTTCAAAAATCCGTTCTTTCGCACATAGACTCCACTTGGGGTCTAGTTGGTCCTAACTTCTCGCCAGCTCGATCGCTCCTCACCCATGGATGCTATGAGCCAAAAATAGGAGAAGAAGTGTCTTTTTCGAGACTTTGAGTGTTAGACTGACGTACGCTCGCACGCCTGGCACGCTTAGTGGAATGATGCACGACCACAACTGCACGACCTAATAATTATTATTCTCATGTTAGGACAAAATTCACTCATCTCAAAATGCACAACTTTCAAATGAATGTTGATGGAAAAATATGAGTGATATGATAGTGTAAGCGTAATAGTAACGAGACCTAGGGAGTACCTCCAGGGTGGAAAACTTCCTACACTTGTATTGCTTTCGAATTTCATGTTCCTTCGAGACATGAATAGGTATATGTTTTTTTCTAGGTCATATTTGTGTGTTAATACCAATGCTTTGCCTACGCATATTTAATAACATATCCTCTCGACTTTTCGTACGTACTTAGATAATGATATTATTAAGGCAATAATTATTTGAATAGGTAAGATCTCAAATCGAGAAATATAAACATGCGTATATAATTATAGAAGTATAGGTTGTGGCAACTCGAAATAGGACACGCCGAGGAGTCTGGACGCAAGCCAACTAAAACTACGATCATACTCAATTGAAAAAATAATAACCTTTGTGAAATAATTTGCAGCGTTTTTATATTTCGACTTAGGCATACCTTTTTCAAACTACGAGAAAAGAAAATTTGATTTTTTGTAAATTGTTGAGAAAATCTTGCCATGGAGAAGCGTGATTGCCCAGTTAACGCCTGATGTTCAATCCTGGAGGATCATACGCGCCCAAAACATTCGAGTGAGGCCTCTCTGACTGGAGCAGCATTAATCTATTTTCTGTGGGTCTCATTTTCTTCAATACCTTCATACCATAGCAGTCACCAATTGTAGCATCATGCGACGAGGCATGGCGGCTTACTGGCATATCTTCCTTTTTCATAACTACTGATGATCTATGATTATTAACCCGCAAGTTAAGAGATGTCTCCGCTTTTCCTACGTAGAAAGCAGGGCCATGGCAGAGCATTCTTTGCACAACAACTGATACACACACATAGGCGTCTGGCAATCTGCTGACCCTTTGCATGCATATGAGTTAGGGTTACTAGCAGAAGTGAAGTGATCCTCTTCTATAGCCAGTGGGTAAACTTTACATCTGCGTTTGCCACAAGGATTCAAACCTCTTGGTGGTGGCGCCGTCCTACCTGATCGTCTATGGGTCAGGATATCTTCGATTGACGATCCTTGTCGATTAGACATTGATGGTACTTCTGAGAAGACACTTTTAGTTAGGTACTGTGTTTTCTGAGAGGAATGAGTAAAGATTCTTTTTTTTTCTTTTTTTTTAGAAGAATTTAGCTCACTAACAAAAATTCTTTAAACAGCAATGCAATTTGGGAACTTCCCAATAAAATTTTCATCATCACCGATTTCATTCTTGCATTATAGTTGCCGACTTTGTTTATCGCTATCGCATTACAATTTTTGATCTAAAAATTGGGTTGAATTTAAAAAACACATGACCCCCAGATTAAACCAATTATAATCAATATCTGTCTATAATCTTTAACCAATTATAGTTATCAGAGGTAATAAATGATTAATTAGTTGAACTTACACGATCGTATAGGGCGAACACTTTCTCGATGTCATCTTTCGTCAGCTTCGTAGCTCCCTGTTCGTTGAACAAAAACAAAACCAACTGATCAGATTCTCAGAGAACTTAAACCCAGATTAACCATTTCCCAGATTAATTAAACCTTCTTTCCGAATTAGTAAGAGCTACTGTCAAATCAATACCTTTTAAATTTGAAATACTCGAGTGAGTAGGTCTAATCTATATATCGTAGGCACGTAACTGTATACCCTCAAAAAACATATAATCCCCAAAAATTTGAATGGTAGGCCATTTTTCCATGAAATTTTAGTTAGGTAGATTCTGAATTTGCAATTAAAACAAATAAAAAATTACCGTTCCATTTCGGAATAACAGTGTTGACGTGCGGTATTGCGTTTTTTAAGAAACTTACAATTAGAAAATTTAAAAGTGAACATTCAGTCATCAAGATACATCTTATCTTAAGATGCCTATTACTAATGGCGAAATAAGTAATTATATTAGGCACGTCACTACAGTAAAATTATTCTAATCTATTAGCCTTACAATTATGTTCAGTGTATTCCACTACGCTTTTGAAGAGGTGTAAGGTGGCAAAATACAATGCTGAAGCGACAGGCATGCAAACGTGCACAAGAACAGAGTAGTGTTTTGTGTTCTAGAGTTGGTATAGAAATTGGTTTTGTCCAACAGTACAGGTACTTATTTACTTTGCTGAGTTACCAGACAGATCAAAACAAGGTATTGCAATCTCCTTAAAAAATAGTTTTTCTGGAAATCTGCCAAGAAGGAGGTCGTGCTATAATTTGACCTTATACTCATACGTTTCATGGAAAAGTATGTACCTGTGGGTAGGGACGTACCTATGTAAGTGCATTATTATTATTTATTTGTTTGCAGAGACGTTTTCCCACGTTCACGCAATCCAAGCATTTCCAGAATGCAAGCTTGGCAAGTAGCCGTGGTGTCTCTCAGGTAAGGCACCAGCTCACTGTTCAATGATCCTCCTCTGGGATCTCCGGTCTTCATTTTGACCTAAATATTAAGGTGTTGTGGCTGAGGGAGCAGGCAATAGTGATGGTTATGAGAGCACCTACATGCAGGAGAGGTGGTCTGCTGAGGGGTAGAGCAGCTTGTAGAACGAGGTTGCAGCATATATTCTGAGGATCTTCCCACAGGTTGAAGAAGTGGCCAACGTGCAGCACCAGGAAGAGTATCCAACTACGACAGGGTTGTAGCTAAGCAAGCAATAAGGCTGGAGTACCAGCAGATCCAGAAGTAGCGGAGGAAGCATCAAATTTTCGCACCTGCAGAGGTACTGGAGGGAGCTGGGGATGAACAATATTACCTTCTCTCCAGGGGTTAGTGGTACCTATGTGAAAGATCTGGAAGGAGCGCTGCTGAGTGGCCGAATGACATAGAGGACAAAGTTGGTCCACATGTTTTGAGGATCTTTAGACTGGTTGAAGAAGTGACAATGGTTCAGCATCAGGGCAGGGCTACTCCAACAATGGAGCACCTACCTGCAGAAGAGGTGGTCTGCTGAGGGGTAGAGCAGCTTGGAGGACGAGGTTGCAGCCTATATTCTGAGGATCTTCCCACAGGTTGAAGAAGTGGCCAAGGTGCAGCACCAGGGAGACTATCCGACTATGATAGGGTGGTAGCTAAGCAAGCAATAAGGCTGGAGTCCAGCATATCCAGAAGTAGTGGAGGAAGCATCAAACTTGCGGATTTGCAGAGGTACTGGGGGGAGCTGGGGATGAACAATATTACCTCCTCTCCAGGAGTTAGTGGTGCCTACGTGCAAGAAGAAGTGACAATGGTTCAGCATCAGGGCAGGGCTACTCCAACTATGGAGTACCTACCTGCAGAAGAGGTGGTCTGCTGAGGAGTAGAGCAGCTTGGAGGACGAGGTTGCAGCCTATATTCTGAGGATCGTCCCCAAAGGTTGAAGAAGTGGCCAAGGTGCAGCACCAGGGAGACTATCCAACTATGATAGGGCGGTAGCTAAGCAAGTAATAAGGCTGGAGTACTAGCAGATCCAGAAGTAGCGGAGGAAGCATCAAACTTGCGCACCTGCAGAGGTACTGGGGGGAGCTGGGGATGAACAATATTACCTCCTCTCCAGGGGTTAGTGGTGTCTACGAGCAAGATCTGGAAGGAGGGCTGCTGAGGGGCCGAATGACATAGAGGACAAGGTTGGTCCATATGTTCTGAGGATCTTTTGACTGGTTGAAGAAGTGACAATGGTTCAGCATCAGGGCAGGGCTACTCCAACTATGGTGCCACACGGAGGTTTCAGAGCAGCTAGCAAGCAAGAAGGCTGGAGTACCAGCAGATCCAGAAGTTGCAGAGGAAGCATCTTGCTGGTGTATGTTTTAAGGTACTGGGAGGAGCAGGCGATGAGCAAGTATTACCCCCTCTTCAGAAGCTAACGGCTCCTACATGCAGGATCTGGAATGTAGGCTGCTGAGGGCATAAAAACGTGGAGAACAAGTTTGGCTCTAATGTTCTGAGGATCTTTTGACTGGTTGAAGAAGTGACCCAGAAGTGAGTGGACCCAGTAGTTGTGGAGGGAGCATCCAGCTCATGTAGCTGCGGAGGTACTGGAAGGAGCAGTATATGAATACGTTTTACCACCTCTCAGAGAGTTAGTGGAGTACTGGGAGCCACTCATGAGTGCTCTCAGCCACAACTCTTGTGAGACGGTGGTTCCCCCAGCTACCATCATGTAACATAACATGTTCATGTTCATTCATTTCATGTGCCTGGCCAGAAGAATCTAGACCTGATAGCATTTCCACCAATGCTAGATTATAGCTCCACAGGATGTTTGCTCATTTTTAACCTATGGTTTCATCTTTCATCAAGAAGGGGAGTCGGCCTGTTGGCTACATTCTAATTTCTATTTCGTCAGTAATCTTCTACTACTTTTTCTGGCATCTCACAAGTATCTATTACCATAGATGGCGTTCCAAGAGCATTCCATTCACCAGATGGCACAGCGAAGAACCTAACTGTATTCTAGTCATTTTGTTGGCAAGAGACAAGAAACGGCAAGATCATTAATAGGTTTCTGTGTCAGAGGGCATTGAAGCCATAAACTTCCAGAACTTGTATGCTGTCTCTGTGAGATGTTCTAGAGATAGTCGTGGGACATTAGATACTTCAGGGAGCCCGTTGGGATAAAAATGAGAACTTGTACCATGTAGTGCAGCAGTGGTAATCTACATGACGGGGTCATCAAGCAGATAGCAGGTTGTCATCAAGCGGCTGGGACATGGAGAGGGAGAGACTGCATCATATGCTATACAGCCAGAGGAAGATCTGGATATTGTAGCCATCAAGCCTGATGGGTATGCCATAATCCAGGATATCAGGGTTGACAGCTGCAGAATGGACATAAAGCAGCCACATTTTGGCCTGGTGGGCCAAGATAATTATGTGTGACAAGAATGACATAGAGGCGTTGCTTCAACTGTGTCATGGCGAGGGGTGTGGTGCAGGAAAACTGCCACAGAGTTACTCAAGTTAGGCGCATCTTGCCAGGAGTGCTTCGTGGCGTCACCATCCTTCGACACTTTCCTTAAATGGGTATCATTCTATAGGGATATTTCTTTCATTTAATTTAATTTATTTTTATCAAAACTTACATATATCGGTACCTACATTCCATCCACCCATTTTTATGAATGGTTTGTGTATGAATTGAACTTATGTATGACGTCGAAACCAACTGTTGGCAGATTTTCACAAATTTCGTTCTTAGGTGTATTATAATAATTTGTTTTGACCTTTCCGAGCGAAATGAAAAATCAAGGAAATCTGTGCTTGAAGATTTTGAATGGTGAAAATTCTCTGATAGGACTGAGTGATGATGTCAGAGATAACGATCATAGAGTAGAGATCAGCAATCATGGGGAAGGTTTACAACGCGCAAGCGCAATGAGACTTTCTTGAAAACATGTTTTACACCACTCTTTCTACGGCTTAAACATATTTTGCATGATCTAAATGCCAAGGTACCTAACTTTTAACAATCTAGATAGGAATTATCTCGAAAAATTTACTTACTTCAGTCGTAAGCTCCTATTTGTAGAGATGAAGGTTGTTTTTTGTTGAGAGTTTACACGAGTTTGTTGTTGTATTTTATTGTTCGGTGGAAATTGTGGGTAATGCGACAGAAAAGGTGATGTCAGTGAAGTCGAGGATGCAGGACAAAGTGTGAAAAAAAGAGAAACAGAAACATAGAAGAGATGAGTAGCATAAGGAAGTGATAGGCAGTAACAACATTCAGTAGTAAAATAGAAAGACGATAAATTGTTTTTACCATACGGAAGTGATCGGGGACAAGATAGAAAAGTTACAAGTGCAGTGAGAAAGATGAAAGAACACAGATTAAGTGAGAACACACATAAACGATCAATTAAAACAAATAGACATACATACAGTAATATAGTTTTAGATTAGAAGTTAGATCGGTTTATAGATTAGAAAAAATCGGTTTTACATCATTTTAATAGATCAAAATACACACATCAAAAAAAGTTTTGCATCACCCTTATTCATTGAAATGTGTGCACGGGAAAAATTTCGGTTTTGATTTCTGAAAAGTGTCTCTTATCACGAAATAGAAACAACAGAAAAAACTTTATTTCGATACGAGAGAGATTATTTCGATTTCGAGAGAACGGTGGCCTGTCTATTCTGTTGATACGTTGATTCTGAGGCGTTTCAGAGAGTTGAAGTCAAGGGACCTGATGAAAAGTATTGAGCAATAGGTGAAGTGTGGGAGAAGAAGTGTCTGAAATACCTTGAGGCGCACATGAAGAGGGGTACCTACAGAAGGCCAAGTTGCGAAGGGAGCGAAGAGATGTGAGGACGGATTTAGAGATCTTGGCCACATGATCCTTCCAGGATTGGGGTATCTCAAGTGGCTTGGCCACCCTGGAACTCTCCAAACTCTCACTCTGTGGTTGTCTGGTACAATAGCAAGACGAATAGCCACCCATACACGAGCAGATATCTGCGACAGATATAACGTTGTAAACGATATCTGTGGGAAAGATCTGTGCGTTAGTGGGCGTTAGAAAATGATGAAAGATGTGAAAATCGACCAGAGATATCTGCGAGAGTTCAAATCTAGCAGATGGTAGTCGGGCGTCCCCCTTAACCTGCAGACTTCTCGGAAGCGATGTCTGTGGTACACAGAACTGTTCTATTGGATCGGGAAACGTCCCTTAACGTTAAGATGTTCAGTTGTCCACGTGTGTTTTCCCCTGTGAGATCTCTCCTCTAAAGAAATCAGTTTCTATTGGTGTTTTTTTGTGCGGTATCAAAAAAATGGGTAAAAAAGAGTGGCCAAACGAGTTAATTGAAATGATGATCGACATGTATAGAGACAGACCTTGTCTGTGGCAGTTGAAGCATGTTGACTACATGAACAAAAACGTCAAAAACATTGCTTACGACGAAACCCATGACTTCTCCCAAACTTGTATTTTTTTGGCTTAGCCGTTTTATGGGCAATTTAAAAAAATACCCGCCGCAAAAGCCGCTAATTTACGCTTTTTACTACGGACAGTCACTAACCCCATGGCATCAACTTACGGAATCTGTGACCGATCTGGAAAAAATTTCGGATTCGACCGATAACTCGAGTCTGCCAGACGAACGTCGGTGACAGACCTGAATCTGTCAGATTTCATCCCACGAACGAACAGATGACATCGGGCACTGGTCAGGTGACAGATCTCGGGCATGAAAGATCGGCCGATAAGTTTTTCGTGTTAAGGGGCAACGACCGATCTCATCGGTCACTCCAGATCGTTAGCGATATCTGTCAGATGAGATCGGGCGACCAAATCTGTCGCAGATATCTGCTCGTGTATGGCGGGCTATTCTCGTCAGAAAATAAACGATTCCTCCATTCAGGGAGTAGCCAGTTTTCATGATCTCTGGTTCTGTCATGTTTTGTGCTGGTGTTATACACAACGCCTGAACCGAGCTTAGTGCCCTTAGAAGGTACGATGAATGCAAATTCTGATACGATAGGGATATTCCCCAGCATATTGTGACAACAATGGCCGAAAATTAAGATTATGGACCAGGAATTCAGGGAAGCTGCTGTTCATGAATGGCGCAACTTGGACCAAGACGCAACTAATCACCTAATACTGCGCATGCCTGTTCGCGTGCGAGCTTTAATTACAGCCAGAGGAGGTAAAACAGACTACTAAAGTGATTTTTGTAAAGGTTTTTTTTTTTGGCAATTTTTAAAAAAGCGAAATTTTCAGTTTTTCGCCGTTTTGTAAGAAAACAAAATTTTCAGATGGAGAAATGTATCGAAATGAAGTTTTTGTTGTTGTTTCTATTTCGTAATTAGAGACACTTTTCAAAAATCCCAAAACCCAAATTTTTTACGTACATATTTTTCACTGAATAGTCGTGATGCAAGACTTTTTTTGATGTGTGTACATGAAACGTCAATTCAGTGTGGTACAAAGCTTCAACATCATCCTATTCAGGAGAAGGTTTGATTAGATTGGATTTTGTACATTTACTCCGTTCTGAGTGAGAACATTTTTGTCTGATATCTCAATATTGTTGGAATACAAAAATGGCGGCCTCATAAACAGTGCTTAATGTGCCCATTTTAAAGTATTTCTCTAATAATTCCTAAACCGTACATCGTACAAAAATTTTTATACGGAGCAAAGTTGTAGAGCATAAATGAACAAAACGATTCGATCCGAAAAATCTGAAATTTCTTTCAAAATAAGCGAATTACAAACAATTGAAAATCAGCTTAATTTTGGGCCAGTCCTGTCCTTTGTAACAGAGATACCTCCTGAGAGGTCCATCAAGCTCCCGTCAGAGCTCCAGAGATAGCGTTGTCGGCGTCCCGTTGAGGAATCAATGGGAAAGACGCGCTGTTCTCGATCGTTTTAGACAGCTGGTTTGGCGTCGGATGGTTTTCTGGTGACAGGAATATCAACCTTCCCCGAACATGGCTCATTAAAAGCTATGACTAGGGGTGGTATCTCTCTGACGGGATGCCTCTTTACCTCCTCTACCTTTTTATGAGGATTTAGGCCCCCATTGCACCTCTGGGGGGGGGGGGGGCACCTAAATTCCTTATATGGTAGCAGAGCGTGGTTTGGATTATGCACGGCTGACGCCTAGTAGTCCAATCCACTATTTTTGGGGCGTTAATGTTTCAGAAGAAACATGGCCCGGGGTTCCAGAAGGAATTCCCATTATCACCCTTTGGTATATAAATAATTTCATTGGTCTTTGAATTATAATTTCTCTTTTATTCCCTTTTTATATTTTATATACCATATTTTCTTTCAATTTTATGCCACATGAGTGCACAATTTAAGTCCCCTAAGTTGGGCAAATTCATTTTATACTATTTTCTTTCAATTTTTTCGCCACCTGAGTATTGCTATATGTCAATTACCAGGTTAGTGCGCCATTCAAGTCCCCATAGTTGGGCAATTCAATTTAAAAGTCCCCGATGTTGGGCAAATTAATTTCTATATATATTTTGATTTCCTAAGGTATAAGTCTCCATAGTTGAGCATCCGTTTTGTCCCGATTGTTCAATGAAGATACTTCTTATGAAGCTTCATTGACAATCCAGTTTTAATTTCTATTCCCCATCCAAAACGCCAATGCAGCTATTTATGATTGAATGAGCATTAGTTCTCAGCTATTCACTATTCCACCCAACTACCATACTTGATCTTCAATCAAGTATGTCTTTAAGGGGAGGAGTGTAACAGAGTTACCTCCTGAGAGGTCCATCAAGCTCCCGTCAGAGCTCCAGAGATAGCGTTGTCGGCGTCCCGTTGAGGAATCAATGGGAAAGACGCGCTGTTCTCGATCGTTTTAGACAGCTGGTTTGGCGTTGGATGATTTTCTGGTGACAGGAATATCAACCTTCCCCGAACATGGCTCATTAAAAGCTATGACTAGGGGTGGTATATCTCTGACGGGATGCCTCTTTACCTCCTCTACCTTTTTATGAGGATTTAGGCCCCCATTGCACCTCTGGGGGGGGGGGGGGGGGGGGCCCCTAAATTCCTTATAAACCTCATAGAAAGTAATAAAGCCACCATGTTTCACACCTAAAAAATATCAAATCAGAACAGCTTGATCTTCCACCAGAAAGGTATTTGCTAAACAGGAAACGTTGAATCACTGTGATGGAAGCACCGCTCCCTACTTATGTAGGTTTTAAAGGTAATGAAACAATGGATTCCCAAATTGCCCCGGCATTCTCATATGACCCCATTTGACGGTATTTGTGTTGGCATGACAACTGAGGTCGAGGAAGGAAGGTCAGTAATGGGTTTTCCCATAGCACAGTGGTCGAAATCGAGAAAAATCTGGCCATAACTCAAAAAACTGAAACTGCAAGGAAACAAATATGTCATTGGAATGAGATCTCTACCATGTGGGGAAACCAAAGCCAAAGGTCATATTAGCCGCCCGAGTTTCTTAAGTGTACAACGACTGTTCAAACATGACTCCGTTCACCTTGCATTTATTTCATGTCTAACGCTCTTTTGAAGAAGTTTATGTCAAGTATTAGAGATGGAAACACTCACTAGAAGTAAGTATTATTTGAATATATTAAGAGGCTGCAATTTTCCAATCATTATCAAGTGTTGAAAACAGCTCGAACTCAACTGTTAGCGAATTTTTGAAGAAAATTAAGCTATTGCTCTCGCCTCAAAATTTGTAGAATGTGAATTTTTGAAAAAATTTTATGCAGAAATCCGTTTCAGGCTATTCTGAATCATATTCTGAAGTTTAACGCATTTTTTTATGTATGTATATATGTATGTATGTATATATGTATGTATATATGTATGTATGTATATATGTATGTATATATGTATGTATGTATATATGTATGTATGTATGTGTCATTCCAGACGATAACTGTCCGTAGAATTGTGCTAGAAACTTCAAACAAATTTTAAAATGTTAAGGACACAAAACGAAAGTTCAAGTTCGTTGGCCAGCATGATCGGATTACATCTTCGGGTTGAAATTTTCAAAAATGTAGTCAAACATTTCAAAATAGCCCGTTTTTTGCGATTTGTTGTGCGAAATAATTTTTTCAGCATACTAACATGTGGTATATTCGGAATCAGCGTAAAATTTCCTATAAGAATATGTATCAAGTTTTCAAAAATTTCAAAGTTGAAAAATCAGTAAAAATCGAAATAATGCCGTTCGCTAGCTGTACAAATCGGTAATACTCGTATTTGCATGAAACATTGTCCAAATTCAGATTGAACTACACTTATGGAAGTATCCCTGTATAACCAATCCTAGAACCATGCTGTTTAAAACTTAGGTAGTAGGTGCTTTAAAAAAAAAAAAATAAATAAATGTAATCACAACTGATGAGTTTACTCTGTGCATGTGTTAATAATTTGATTCCATGTTTGTCTATCAAAATCATAAACTAAAATTTCTCAACACGATCAATAGCGACTGAAATGTCTAAGATTTCTTCAAAAATTCGCTCATGGGGTCATGCTGCATGACTGGTTTTTTTTAGATTCTCTAGGGTGTGATCACTAAAAAATAAAATCAAGTCACTTTTACTATCATGATTTGTGCATATTAATTATATTTACTTCAAAATTGGTGCGTTTTACATACCTTGAAAACTTGCCGCGTCAAGAAGTTTTCTTTGACTGGAAGTAGCCTGCAATTCACAAATGAAAATCGCAAATGAAATATACCAACTTTACTCCAATGACAGATTGGGTTGGTGGAGGGTGAGAAATTTCAGGCTTCTCTTATTATGTGGTTTAGTGTAGCCATGTATGGCCTCATCAGAGCATAATTTGTGAGATGTAGGTTGCTAAGTAATGTAATGTTAAGTAATGTAAGTATTTATAAACGGGGGGAGTCCTCCTTGTTCATCTTGCTATGACCGTTGTGGTTGGTCACATTACTTGGGGTAAATTATGCGTTTAAATTGAAAAAAATACAAATTTTTGTGGAAACACGCGTACAGTCAGATATTTTTTGTCATTTGAGACTTTAGCGTGACGATAGTGTTTGGTTATTCGAGTACATAAGTGTAAAAATACGTGTAGAAATACGCGAAGGGATAGCATCTGCAGTTGCTTGGTCTAGACTAGACGCTGCTCTATGCGTTAATGTGGGAAAATCGTATGGAAAGAACTAAAACTCTCTAATAAATGTTCAATGTGTGCAAGTACATCTCGATTATTTCTAAATATATTTCCTCTTGATAGTTACATTGGAAAATGAGTTGATACCTAGAATTCCAATGATTCCAACAGACATGCCATTCGAATTCAAACGTTTGCAGTTTCCTATCCGCCTTGCATTTGCATTGAGCATCAACAAATCGCAAGGACAGACGCTCCAAATCTGCGGCATCAATTATGAGAACCATGTTTTAACACAGAATGTGTTTTTACGAAGGGTTATTTGGTTTGAAGGCGTCCGTCCCGTAAGATCCCCCCCGAACCCCACCCCTCTCTGCTGCTACCCTCAGCGCGTCCGCTTCACCACCTACTTCCTTCGCCTTCCTTCACTCCCATTCCCTTGCAGTAAGAGTGGGAAACTTTTAGGCCTTTGGGAGGGATATGTTGATAATGGTGAGTGGAAAACACTACTCAAGTGTTCTCTACGGACTGGGCAATCAGTACCTACTCACGTAGCCCTGCGACCCATCATTAGCGCAAGTGTGTTTATAAATGAAAATATGGCTGAACCCGGTCCCAGTAGCCAACAAGCTGAAAAATCTCGGTATTACTTTACATAACTATTTTTATGTAAAAGAATGCAAGCATCTCTCAGTGGATAGGACTAAATTACAAATGCTTGCATACGAGTCTGCAACACATTGGGACATTTTCATGTGTGTTTTCTTATTATTTTCTTATCATTAGGGAAAAAACTGGATTCTAGAGCCACTCAGCTGATCTGAGATCGGTCAGTTGCGTTCAGAAGTCCCTCAAGGGGCTACATACCAAATCTCAGAATCGTGGGATCATTAGGGAAAAAACTGGATTCTAGAGCCACTCAGCTGATCTGGGATCGGTCAGTTGTGTTCAGAAGTCCCTCAAGGGGCTACATACCAAATCTCAGAATCGTGGGATCATTAGGGAAAAAATGGATCCTAGAGCCACTCAGCTGATCTGGGATTGGTCAGTTGTGTTCAGAAGTCCTCAAGGGCCCACATACCAAATCTCAGAATCGTGGGATCATTAGGGAAAAAAACTGGATTCTAGAGCCACTCAGCTGATCTGGGATCGGTCAGTTGTGTTCAGAAGTCCCTCAAGGGCCCACATACCAAATCTCAGAATCGTGGGATCATTAGGGAAAAAACTGGATTCTAGAGCCACTCAGCTGATCTTGGATCGGTCAGTTGTGTTCAGAAGTCCCTCAAGGGGCTACATACCAAATCTCAGAATCGTGGGATCATTAGGGGAAAAACTGGATTCTAGAGCCACTCAGCTGATCTGTAATCGGTCAGTTGTGTTCAGAAGTCTCTCAAGGGCCCACATACCAAATCTCAGAATCGTGGGATCATTAGGTAAAAACGTCATTTCTGATGGTCATAATCATCGTTGTGGCCACTTTGGGACAATTTTCGTGAGCAATTTTCGTGAGCAATTATTTTCCGTGACGTTTTTTTAGTTTATGTGCCAAAGCAAAGACATGAAAATGTCAAAACGAGCGAAAAATGCGGAATACCAGAGAGTGTATCGTGCAAAAAAACGTGCAGCCGCGGACGAAGAAACTTCAATGGTTAAAAAGAAGAAAAATTCGGACTACAAAAGAGCCCAACGCGCTGCCGCTGACGGAGAAACGTCAATGGCTAGGAGGAAGAAAGACGCGGAAAGAAAAAGGGCCTGTGGTTCGTTCATTGGTGGAATTCACCACAGGGCCCAACGCACAAAACAACGTGCTGGGCAACTGTCTCAAGCAACATCCGACATGGATAGTATGTATCCAGATGTACCTTATCATGAAAAATAAAATAAAAACTGTCTCTAGAATGAATTTGTGGCATTAAAATGCAATTCTCAGAAAGATATTGCGGCTTCTTAAATTTCAAGAGTTTGAAGACCATAACAGCTTTTTTAAGTTTTTGTCGTTTGACAATTTTTAACCATCCTAAATGATTTAAAATGGGGGGTTACATGGTCGTCCAATTTCAGATTCAACACAAATCGAATTACAGCATTTTGGGCTTTTTGCAGGCGGCTTATGTCTTCACCTTCATGTCGGACGTCGCAACTGCAGCATAATCAAAAAACGCGCAATTATTACGTAATGGTTTATTGTTTCTGAATTAGATAGCCAGCTATAGTAACCAGCATGCTCTGGGGTTTTCGCCAGTCTCTTTTCTAGTATCCACCTCTGTTCTCGCGTTACAGGCTGCGCTCCCGATGGGGAGGAAACGGATGATCGCACAGCCACCCGAGTGGTCTCATTCAATCCACGGAAAATAAATATAAACTTGGGCGCTAACCAGGGCCGCCACATCTCCAAGTCGGGCCCGGACCAGATTCTGGCCACGCCCCCCCCCCCCCCCCTTTTTTTTTTTTTTTTTTGTCGCGCCACTTTTACTAGAGATGGCTATGATAATTGTTTTTAAAAAAAACTATTAAACCTTCTCTAACCAAACGAAAAATCATTTATACTTCCTACCAGGTTCAGTGTTCGAATAAGAACACTTGAGGGGCTGAACTCTTACTACTTCACTACGTTTTATTCAACATTTAATCAAAATTAAAGTGTAACTTGAGAATTGAAAATTCAAGTATTCATACTCTAGTAATTACCAACCAATTACAAAACCATAAAATGCCATAAATTACCTTGAAACAAAAAATTCAATATCCAACAGTCATAGGATTTTTATTTTAACTACTTTAAATACAATTGTTTGTGAATAGAGGGCGTATTCAGATAAGTTCCAATTTACTTATTCCTCAATTGGACGATTGTGGCAGAAATTATGATTGACTAAATTTCATATAATCATTAATCAACACATACAATTGACTTTATTTTAATGTTATGGATGGATTAAAAAGGAAAGTCTCTGTATACAAGATGGCTGAAGGAATTAATTGAAACAATAATATGTTTGAAAGAATACATTTATTAATTTTGGAAAAAATCGACAAAAATATAATTGTTTTATTACAGTTTATCTACTTGTAATGAAGCTATGCAGTAAAGAATTAGATTTATAACAACAAAAGATACAAGAATTATTCAGTGAAAAACTATCAAAAATATGAATTAGTAAAATGAGAAATTTGTTTTGTTGAGTTATAATAGCATTCTGTAATTGTAATTATAGTTGTGGAAAACTTTTTAAATATAGAAAACTGTAATAGGCTATAATTTCATGTTTTATAAAATGAAACATTTTAAAACTAATAAAGTGAAGTGAAGAAAAGTAACAACGCAAGTGCACTTGAAAAATACAAGACAAAACACTTAAAACTTTCGTGCCTTTTTAAGTGAAAATTCTTTAATAACCTTAGAAAAGTCAAGTTTGGATGCTAACTTGTGCTTAATGCTGAGCATGGCAAGGGAATTTAACCTTTCTTAGCCCATGGATGCTCTCTCCCAAGTCTTCAGTCGAGTGTCTACTGGTAAAGACGGTAAAGGGTAAAAGTAATATTTTGGGCCATCGCAATCATCGCAACTGTTTAAGAGATACAGTCTGGTGTAGTAAATCAAATGTAATCTGATCAGGGCCCGTCAAGTGTAATACACTCTGTTTTATGTAGGCCTAAAAATTCTAAAATTCTTTATTTACTAAACACAGGACCCGGGGCCCGGGGAACAGTACCCACTTGCCCCCCCCCCCCCCCCCCCATGTGGCGGCCCTGGCGCTAACAATAGGTAACACTTTTATGTATTGGAAAGATGACTTGGTAATAAATAAATTGTTTGTTTATCAACTATATAAAAAAGCGTAAAATTGTGAGATTCCGCTGCTGTAATGGAGTGAACCCATTTGTGAGGTCCGAAGCTCCGAGTTCCGATACTAAATATAATATAAGCGGCGTTTAATAATTATGGACCAGAGATCTACGTAGAAGGGCTGTCTAATACATAAAAATAAACCTTTGTGTAATAATTTGCAGGGTTTTGCCACTAATCCTGTAGGTAGAGAGCTTAATGTGGCCTTTCTAGAACATACCCAATTGAGGTGGCCTGAAGGTAACTGGATATTTACATATGGATCTAAGAGTGGCAACTTAGCTGGATGTGCATTCTATGTACCAAATGATGGAATTGAGAGGATGTATAAGATACCTCAGCGTACATCAAGTTATACTAAGGAAATAGTTGCCATAGTCCAGGCTATGAAACATATTATTGAATCTAATATGAACAGCAGCAAATGGGTCATTTTCACAGACAGTAAGAGTGAACACTTTGAAATCACATAATCTTAAACGGGCAGATAATCCCATAATAGCCGAAATCATGAAGAATGAACATAGTTTTAACAGTAACAACAGTTCTTTGGGGCAACATCGACCCAACTCCAGGAGCGAGCTCGTTTTTGCTCGTGAACTACATAAAAAAACAGTGCACTAAACACCCGACTGTTTAAAATTCTTTGTGAAGATTTAGGAACTGACCTCAAAACACTGCTATTTCACACAGAAGTACGCTGGCTCTCAAAAGGAAACATGTTGGCAAGACTATTTGAGCTCCGAGATGAACTAACTTCGTTCTTGGAAAACCAGAAGCAAAATGAGCTAAGCATGAACTTCAGCAAACCTAGTTCTTAAGTAATGCATATTTTTCAGACTTCTTTGATTCGTTAAACAGCCTTACCTTAAAACTGCAGGGTGGAGACTCAAATATCATAACTCATCGTGATGCCATCAAGACGTATGTTGAGAACTACAACTTTGGAGACGAAAAGTATCAGCAAACCCCTGCAACTTTTCAAATTTCCCAAAACTAGTGTCGATCTCAGAAGAAAACACGCTTCAAGGTGGTTTTGGAAGGATCACACTTGTCAAAACAAGTGTCAAACCATTTGGAGATGCTCACTGATGAATTTGGGAAATACTACCCTAACACTGCTGACGAATATTTTTACCGACTTTCAACACACCCTTTCCATGTCAACGTTGAACATGTCCCAGAAGCCCTGCAAGAAGAATTTTTGGGAATGAAAATAAAACCACTTTGTTAATATGTACACTGTAAACTCTATTTAACCATAAAAAGTCCAGTCATGCAGCATGACCCCATGAGCGAATTTTTGAAGAAATCTTCGACATTTCAGTCGCTATTGATCGTGTAGAGAAATTTTAGTTTATGATTTTGATAGACAAACATGGAATCAAATTCTATCTACAGCATGGTTCTAGCCTTGAACAGCATGGTTCTAGGATTGGTTATACAGGGATACTTCCATAAGAGTAGTTTAATCTGAATTTGGACAATGTTTCATGCAAATATTACCGATTTTTACAACTAGCGAACGGCATTATTTCGATTTTTGACTGATTTTTCAACTTTGAAATTTTTGAAAACTTGATACATATTCTTATAGGAAATTTTACGCTGATTCCGAATATACCACATGTTAGTATGCTGAAAAAATTATTTCGCACGACAAATCGCAAAAAACAGGCTATTTTGAAATTTTTGACTACATTTTTGAAAATTTCAACCCGAAGATGTAATCCGATCAAGCTGGCCAACGAACTTGAACTTTCGTTTTGTGCCCTTAACATTTTAAAATTTGTTTGAAGTTTCTAGCACAATTCTACGGACAGTTATCGTCTGGAATGACACATACATACATACATACATATTTTTTTTTTTTTTTTTTATAAACCTCCCCTCAAAGACGGAGGGGGCACGCCATTAAATTGGAAAATAACAAATAAAATAAAAAAAGTGGGGAGGACGCCCAGGTTTACCCGACGCCGGCTCTAGGGATAAGGGAAGTTGCAGGACGAGGAGGAAGAATGGGATGAAAGGAAGTGCCCCTATAGAATGACCACCAGTTCAAGTAAGAACCCCTCAGGACGCGGGTGGTGATACCACGGAGTACTCCTGTAGAGATGCCCAACTCGAGTAACTCCGTGGCGCTTTTCCCGCACCACACCCCGCGCCATAATACATACATACATACATAAAAAAATGCGTTAAACTTCAGAATATGATTCAGAATAGCCTGAAACGGATTTCTGCATAAAAATTTTTCAAAAATTCACATTCTACAAATTTTGAGGCGAGAGCAATAGCTTAATTTCTTCAAAAATTCGCTAAAATGATTCTTCTGCCAAATATGACTTCGAAAAAATGGAATAGTCAACATTTGGATAGAGCACCACCTACTTCTGTGAAAAAGCGTTCTCAACACTTGTATCAATAAAAACCAAGAATCGGAACAAACTTAATGTTGCTTGTGTGACTTACGTTGTGCCCTTGCCAAAACTTCACCAAGAATACCAGCGCTAGTAAAGAAAATGCAAGCCCATCCATCTCATTAAGATTAACTTATTTTGGCGAATTTTTGAAGAAAATTAAGCTATTGCTCTCGCCTAAAAATTTGTAGAATGTGAATTTTTGAAAAAAATTCATGCAGAAATCCGTTTCAGGCTATTCTGAATCATATTCTGAAGTTTAAAGTATTTTTTTATGTATATATGTATGTGTCAAAAAAAAAAAATTTAATCACAACTGATGAGTTTACTCTGTGAAATATTCCATCCTCCGATTCTCTCGGTCGCTCTCATTAATGTTTTACGCTCAACTGTTTTAGGACTTGTTTTATTTTATGTCAAGATTTGATGATGTTATGATAGGATACTGTTAAGATTTCAACTGCATTCAATATTGACCACATTGGACATCGAAATCTATGAATATTTACCTACATTTGTCTTTAAATCTACAAGATTAGTTTAATAATAATGAAGGACCTATGAGTACCTCCGAATTATTTTAATAATTTGATTCCGTGTTTGTCTATCAAAATCATAAGCTAAAATTTCTCTACACGATCAATAGAAAATTTTTGAATTTCTTCAAAAATTCGCTCATGGGGTCATGCTGCATGACTGGACTTTTTTCCTTACAGCTGGTTTTATAATTCATGTTGCACATTTTCTGACTCGATATTCGACTGACTTGTTGATAAGCAGTTGAAAATCGTTGGCAGAGCAACAATCTACCTACTTAGTTTACCAACAGCGAATTTGGTAGGCTGTACGTACCTACGTAGTTTCGTTTGTTGGTGGAGCACCAACCCGCCTTGTTTACTTCGAGAAACTACTAAATCTACCCTTTCATTCATTCAATAAAACAAGTAAAGCTACCTCAGTTATAGTAATAAGAACATGTCTAAAACGCTAATGAAACTGCCAGGGCAACGGCTATGTAGTAACTATACCGCAGTAAGTACAGAGATCTGAGGGATTTTCAATTATTTTAGGATAACGTGGACTCTTCCGAAGGGATATTTTGAGTATATTCTGTGCAACCTGCAAGGATCCTAATACTGATTAACCAGCACTTCCTCATACGAAAATACCATATTTTAACAAAGAAAAACTAAGCCAAAGTAAATGGTTCTCAATTGCACAACCAATAGAAAATTTCGAGCTTCCTTAAAAACATAAATAATTTTCTCAGTTTTGAAACCCAAGCCTAAATATGGAAATTGAATTTCAAGTTATGATCAAGTATAACTCCTAGGTATTTATATTTTTCAGCCAAAGGTAAGAAATCACAATGACAAGATGAAATGCAGATGAAATACTGTCAATGGACCTCCTATGGCAATCAAGTCCAAACAGGCGTTCAGCACGTACCTATTCCTGACATTTAAGAAGGCGTTCGAGTCGTGTCTGGATAATGATATTTACATGGATTAATCTTGAGCTCAAATATTTACAACTTTAACACAAATAATCTTCTCTATTGGTAGTAGATATGTCGATGATATCATCATTCTATGGAAGGGCACAGAAAGACAACTTAAATTACTTTTCACGAAAAAATCAATAAATTAGATCCCTTTATCAAATTACCCTCGGATTCTGGCTGGAAATAAACTAAATTTTCTTAGATCTATCCATCTCTTTGGTAAATTGTAAAAGCATGATTTTTCAATTTATAGAAAAGATACATATAGCGATATATCACCATATCCATAGTACTTCAAATCACCCTTTAGTCCATAAGCATGCAGCCTTCCATCGTAGATTAACCGAGCACTGTCTATTCCATGAGTGAACGAAATTTAATCAAAAGAAAAATCCGTTATCAAAAGCATAGCGGCTAGTAAGGATACGTGAGGAGATCTCGTTGATACACATATGGGATAAGGTTCTTAGGAAAAAGAATAGGAATAAAGTTTCCAATCTGGTCTGGGAAGATGAGTAACTTAGAAGAAAAACAATGGATAAGTTTACCTTATTATGGGAAATTTCGATAAAATGGCAAAATTTCTATCATGCGAGGGTTACAAATGGAGTTTTAAAACTGAAAATGAGTCTTGAAGCATTACTAGGATCCGTTAATACAAAATAAGTTCAGGATAAAAGTGGGGTTTATAAATTAAAATGTTCTTGTCGGCTACAATATTGCGGTCAGACTGGTAGGAAATTCTAGAGAAAGAACTAGACGAGCATCAGGAGGATTTCAGGGAAAATAAGGGTAGAGTCTACATTTGAAAACATCTTCAAGGAATCCAATCATAGTACAATTTTGATTTGACAGATAGACAGTTTGTAGAATTTCTTCACTTTTCGTCCAAAGGGAGGTATGTTAATGTACCTCTTGAAAAATTCGAAATATCAAAAGTGACAGATCTGGTAAATGTTTAAATGAAGATATCTCAATATATTTCACCACTGATAAGTCCATTTCTATAAAGCTTGGAATATCCCTTCAACTGTTGAAACCATATTTAGTTATTTCCCCCCTTTCACTTCATCTGATTAGCTAGATTCCCCTTCACTTAGCTATGCACTTAATTGGTTGACCTCCTGCCCCTTTTCCTTTCTCTCGACCAATGGGATTCAATCTCCCTTCACCTGTGACTATATAAGCTGTGTCTCTGTTATCAGTTATTAGCGAATTTTTGAAGAAAATTAAGCTATTGCTCTCGCCTCAAAATTTGTAGAATGTGAATTTTTGAAAACATTTTATGCAGAAATCCGTTTAGGCTATTCTGAATCATATTCTGAAGTTTAACGCATTTTTTTATGTATGTATGTATATATGTATGTATATATGTATATATGTATGTATGTATGTATGTATGTATGTATGTATGTGTCATTCCAGACGATAACTGTCCGTAGAATTGTGCTAGAAACTTCAAACAAATTTTAAAATGTTAAGGACACAAAACGAAAGTTCAAGTTCGTTGGCCAGCATGATCGGATTACATCTTCGGGTTGAAATTTTCAAAAATGTAGTAAAAAATTTCAAAATAGCCGTTTTTTGCGATTTGTTGTGCAAAATAATTTTTCAGCTACTAACATGTGGTTATTCGGAATCAGCGTAAAATTTCCTATAAGAAATGTATCAAGTTTTCAAAAATTTCAAAGTTGAAAAATCAGTCAAAAATCGAAATAATGCCGTTCGCTAGTATTAAAAATCGGTAATATTTGCATGAAACATTGTCCAAATTCAGATTGAATACTCTTATGAAGTATCCCTGTATAACCAATCCTAGAACCATGCTGTTTAAAACTTAGGTAGTAGGTGCCTTTAAAAAAAAATAAAATAAATAAATGTAATCACAACTGATGAGTTTACTCTGTGCATGTGTTAATAATTTGATTCCATGTTTGTCTATCAAAATCATAAACTAAAATTTCTCAACACGATCAATAGCGACTGAAATGTCTAAGATTTCTTCAAAATTCGCTCATGGGGTCATGCTGCATGACTGGTTTTTTTTTGTTACTGATGATGGCCTAACTGTCGAAATCGATTTAATATGTAACTCTTTATTTTTCGTGTAAATAGACAACGTTTTCACATACGTTCTGGATAATGATTTGAAAATCTTGTATAAAAATTTGCATCCTAGTATATCTACTGAAGTAAAAACCTACATAGTACTAATAACTCTGAATTAAGGGATAGAAATAACGCGTATGTACCCCAACAAACTTAAAAGAGATTTATTCATAAAATACAACTGAAACAATGGCGATTTATCGCAACAAGGAAGAACAAAGAGTTATGGACTAGTACATAGAAATGACGAAACTTCTGTAACGGGCTAAAAATATTTGCTACCTCGACAGGAGTTCGAACTCGCGTCGTCACAACTACGAGAAATTATTATTAATTTCCCGGAGTTGTGACGACGCGAGTTCGAACTCCTGTCGAGGTAGCAAATATTTTTAGCCCGTTACAGTGGCGCAGTCGAAATAGGACCCGAAATCAAACGAAACAATAATTAATTAAATCCCTCTCGAGCCAAAAGACTGTAAACATCACATTTCCTGTTGTTATGCCTTTCATTTCCTCACTCACTTGAGTCAAAACAACACCGTGACAATGACCTCGCTCGACTGCTGACTTGTTCCAGCGAGCATCTGCTGAGCCAGCGGCTGCAGTTTCACTCGTCATTCGTCCGACCCCAAACCAGCCGAGACGGCTGGTATTTGACTCCGGGGAAATGTTACGCTCCAGGAAAATAATTCTCACAGTCAAAGAGGTTTGGTCACCCTGGCCTCTTAGCTCTGGTCGTTAGAGCGTTGCAACTGCGGGAAATTATTAATAATTTCTCGTAGTTGTGACGACGCGAGTTCGAACTCCTGTCGAGGTAGCAAATATTTTTGGGCCGTTACACTTCTGAACACAGACCTTTGAGCTCAAAACTTGATATGAAACGCTATTGCGTACCAAATGTACCTGATAGGTACTTTAACCAAATCAAGAACAATATTGAATCTTACACCACTAACACACAAGACTTATAACTAGCTAGTGACACTGTAACTCATAGCAATATAAAGAAAGCTTGGTAACACTGGTTAAAATAATATACGGAGTGGCGAAAATTTTGTTGCGTTAGTCTGCATCAGAAATGTAGTCAAAGCATTGCCAACCACATATTTTTATCTCAATCCGTAGTGGAGATATGATTTTTTAAAGCTATTTTCAGGAAAACCGTGTTTTGTCATTTTAAACGCAAAATTATCCACTTTGCCCAATTTAATTTCAACTTTTGACCTCATTTTCGGTATCAGCAATAAATTTCCTATAAGAATAATGTACTTGGGTTCTTAAAATGTACCATCCTAAGACCCTCACATCAGCTCAAACATTGACGATTTTGAAAAAATAATATTTCTGAAAATCTTTAAAACTTTAGTACTTTTCTAAAAAGAATCCTGGATACTGGCAAATCTCATGAAAACTGCTTCATCTAATACTCTTTCCAACGGTATGATCAGTTTTACTTTTAATTTGTTATTTAGGGAAGAATATTATGTTTTAATGTTAAAAAATGTGGGTTTTTTGATGAAATTGTTGGTTTTCTCGAAAGATGACCCTCCATGAACCAACGAGTATGGGGTCGGTTTCTATGTATTTTTTCTCGCTGGATCGAATGGAAACTCTTGCAGATCTCTCAACTACGTTATAATCGAGTTTTACACTTTAATTAACTAGTTTTACCCCATAACACACATACATTTAATCGTAACAAACAAACTAAACATTTGCGATTTTAAGTGTAAAACTCGGTTATAACGGAGTTGGAGAGATCTACAAATGTTACCATTCGATACAACGTGAAAAAATACATAGAAACCGACCCCATACTCGTAGGTTCATGGAGGGTCATCTTTCGAGAAAACCAACAATTTCATTGAAAGACCCACATTTTTTAACGTTAAAACGTAATTTTTTCCACTAAATAACAAAATTAAAGTCAACTTGATTATACCGTTGTATTAGACGAAGTTTTCATTGAGATTTGCCAGTTTCCAGGATTCGTTTTTAAGAGTTGTAAAGTTTTAAGATTTTCAGAAATTATTTTTTTTTTTTTAATTTGTGAATTTGTTTGAGCTGATGTGAGGGCCTTGGATGTAATTTTAGAACCCAAGTACACTATTCTTATAGTAAATTTATTGCTGATTCCGAAAATGTGGTCAAAAGTTAAAATTGAATGAAGTAAAGTGGAGAAATTTGAGTTTAAAAGGAAAAAAACACGGGTTTTCTGAAAAAACCTTTAAAAAATCATATCTCGAGAACGGATTGAGATAAAAATATGCAGTTGCCGGCATTTTACTACATTTTTGACGCAGATTAACAGAATAAATTGTTAGTCACTTATCCCCTGCCACCCTGTATTATATTTAATATAATATAATAGTACACAATTGTAATGTAATAACATACATATTATGAATTACTATACCCCCGGAGTGAGACCTGAGATGAGTCACACTATAATGCATGTGTGTCCCTATAAAATGTTGTGTTCAATAAATGTTTATAATTTATTTCATTCTTATAAATAATAGAGATAAACTACACAACACCAGCAGCTATGACTGCTACCACTGCCTGCTTATTTTATTATTAATCTATATATATATATATATATAAATCAGTTGCTGTTCAGAATTACTTTAACTTGGGTCACAGGCTATTTTTGATAATGTTCAAGTCAACCTGTGCAACGCACGGGTGAACCAGCTAGTCTATCATAAAATATACGATACCCATTTTTTCTCGAGAAAACCAACAATTTCGTCGAAAAACCCACATGTTTCAACATTAAAACATAATTTTCTCCCCTAAATAACAAAGTAAAAGTAAAATTGATTATACTGGAAAGAGTATTAGATGAAGCAGTTTTCTTGAGATTTGCCAGTTTTCAAGTTTTTTTTTTTTTTTTTTTAATAGTAGTAAAGTTTTAACGATTTTCAGAAATTTTAATTTTTCAAAATCGTCAAAAAAAAAAAAAAAAACCTTTAAAAATCATATCTCGAGTACGGATTGAGATAAAAATATGCGGTTGCCGGCATTTTACTACATTTTTTATGCAGATTAACAGAAAAAATTGTTAGTCACTTATCCCCTGCCACCCTGTATTATATTTAATACAATATAATAGTACACAATTGTAATGTAATGACATACATATTATGAATTACTATACCCCCGGAGTGAGACCTGAGATGAGTCACACTATAATGCATGTGTGTCCCTATAAAATGTCAAGTTGTTTTCAATAAATGTTTATAATTTATAAACTACACAAACCAGCAGCTATGACTGCTACCACTGCTTGCTTATTTTATTATATATATATATATATATATATATATATATATATATATATAATAAATATATATATAATATATATAAATATATATATATATATATATATATATGAAGTGTGAAGTTATTGACTGGTATATATGTAATAGAGGTGGTTTTCTTAAGGATCAGTCATAAGTCATTTGATTTGCCAAATTTTCGGTTAAGTTTATTACCATTTTCAAGGCATGGAGTAGTATACAGTTCAGTTTTTTCACAAGTAGCACAAACTTATAGGAAATTTGGACAGATTTGTATATTGTAAATGCTGTACTGTTAGCTCGAGAGCTTTCAACAGTACAGCATTTACAATATACAAATCTGTCCAAATTTCCTATAAGTTTGTGCTATTTGTGAAAAAACTGAACTGTATACTACTCCATGCCTTGAAAATGGTAATAAACTTTACCGAAAATTTGGCAAATCAAATGACTTATGACTGATCCTCAAGAAAACCACCTCTATTATATATATATATATATATATATATATATATATATATATATATATATATATATATATATATATATATATATATATATATATATATATATATATATATATGGAGGTTGAGTTTGACCAAACTAGACGAGTGGTTTTTTAAATTATGTTTTAATCATAATAATCCACAACGTTTCTACCCAGGGGCTGGGTCCTAATCATGTGGTACCTAAAACGAACAAGAAATAGGTATAATATAAATGGAACAAGAAGTAGGTATAAAGTAAATGGTAGAAAAGAGTGACTTGGTTGTCTCTTTAAAATGTTACTCTACTATTGAATCAATATATGGACAGTCGAGTTTGTGAAATTTCACGACACTCGATGAAGAGAGGGAAATATCGTCAGGTCATGGCTTTCGTGGAGCGAAGGAACATCCTGCTTTTAGCATCATAATGAAAATCCGCTTAACTTCTTCAGATTCCAATTTAAATACATCAGCCGATGTATTGACTGAGTTGATTAGACTTTTGTCGATCGGTCGTATTTTCAGGTTGCCGAATTTGGTTAATGTTTCAGTACCTGCCCCGAATAGCTCATCTACACACATCTTTACGTATTCATCGTCGTTAGGCAACCATCCTTTCAAAGCCGGGATCCCTGTCGTTTGAATGTGAGTCTGAGACGATAATATCTTAGTTAACGACGAGACTAAGGGACGATTATGGCGAGTCGAAACTTCTTTCAAGGCGTCTCGCTCAAAATTACGCGCATATCTCCACGTTGATTGTTGAGGATAATGCACGTGACGGCTCTCGCTGATAGAAACGACGTGCTTGGAATACAACATGAAGAGAACGGCTATTTTCGAGAAAATATCTTCCTTTGAAGAGGTGTTGATTTTATTGATAGTTTCAACTACGCTCAGGCTTGAGAAATGACTTAGTTCTTCCAGTAATCGCAAGAGCATAATTCCGTTGTACCTGAGGTAAATAAGCAATCCCTTCTCGAGGAAGTTGAGAAAGTCCGATAAATGAGTCGTACTCCGAGGCAATCCTTGGGATTCAGGAGGGATTTCCGCACTTGATGTTTCCACAGAAGGAGACACGCCTTCTTCAAATATAGCATAGAAGCCGACCACCTTGTACAAAATGTTCACTACACTAGGGCCCGAATTTAATACATATAGCCAGTTCTTATATTCATTAGTTATAGGATCAACATCAAATAGAAAATCAGGATTGGGTTTTACGAGTTTGTTAACAAGTTTTATGTAGCGTCCATCCTTTATAAACGCTATGACCGACTCTGGGTCTTTAGGACGGGCCCTCAGTGTGATCAAGGAGAGCAGATACAGCGATCGTATAAAACCTTCCGCATTTTTATAATTAATATGGGGATGCTGAAGATGCTCCGTGGATGTTGAAGGAGTAACAGATTCATCGTTTTCCGCGAAGTACAAGTCAATCAACTGGCCCCATATGTGGATGCGATTTTCCATCTGCGACCAAGTTATGGTGTCCACACCAGTTGCTGTAAGGACTGGTATTTGGACAGTTTGGCCTCCCGATGTTGCAGCCACTCGCTGTTGAAAACGGGCGATGATATCTGACACGGAAACTGCAGAATCTCCTGCATAAGGGGATTCGCCTTTACAGTACCGCCCTCGAAGGAGTTGGAAAGGGAAAATCCTGTCCCGCTTGCCTTTACTTGACCAAATGAAGGACTGGATGAAGGAGTCAAACAGCTCGGCAGTGCTATTCATCCGCACATTTCCTGTCAGCATAAAATCCAGCATGCTAAATGCCAGAGAGCGAGCTTCCAGAACGCCCAGCTTGTGAACTGTCACCTGACTCAACGAAGCGAGGAAAATATCATCAGACCATGGCACAGTCTCAAACCAATTATTTCTGTTTAAAGGTTCAAATTTAGAAGTACCGGTACTTAATAGCTGGAGGAGTTGTTCGCGTTTGCTTTCCTCCATGTTATAAGATGAACTGTGAAGTGGAAATATGATCAACAAGTCTCTGTGGTGCCTCACCTAAACTGCATGAACTGTTTCCTTACAATGATTGTTTACTCACCATTGGCGTCTATTATCTTCGTTTGCGGCAGCCTGTAGCCTCTCAAACGACACAATTCACCATATATATCACCACGTTTCCACTTATCAATCGTACAATGGGTAAGGTTAATTGAAGGTCATTTCACATTTCCACTTCCATAGGATACGTATAAATTCGATTTCTGTGATTTCCACTAAATACTGAGCAGTGGGGGGACCTTCTCCAAACATTACGATATCGATTTTATCGAAACATCGATATTTTACTACCGATTTTCGATATTTTTAATCGATACTGGACTCGATTCGCGATTTCAAGTAAGGACGCGAGCCTAGCGGTAGCGAAATGAACTAAAAAGAGCCTGACTCATACTCTCGTGTCTTTCAATTTCAAACGTTTTTATTTTCTTTTTTCATGCGGTGCATGAGCACTGTAGTGGATTTCTGTATGTCTTACTGGGGGTTGGTATTCCCAGTGGAATATCTCTAGCCACTTTGGACATGTGATTGTATGGGTTTGACCCTTGAGAGGGGTCTTGTGAGAGATACGAAAAAGTACCGTTGTTGCCTCGTATATCCTTGTGTTCAGAAGGATATGGTGAGTGTGAGCCGTGGGGTAATGTCTCCCCGAATAGGTCTGTGCGACGCTGATCTTTCGGAGTTTCTCCGATTCGAGAATGGAAATTCCCGGGCTTTAGGTGAATGTTCTCCGGTCCGTACATAACGGGGGTCTGAAGGTACTGAAAAGTACTTTTTGGTTCGTGACTGAATTGGTCTGGCGAGTCTTGAAAAATACTGCTATCTTGTGTGTACCCGGTCGTCAAGGACAGGCGTATCTCCGCTCGTGAACCAAACTCACTAGGGACCCTTTTTGTAGGGGTTTGATATTGCTGGGCCATTTAGCTAACCTCTGCTGGAGGTGTGTACGATTGCGCCGCAAAATATGCTCGATCCTTCTGTGTTTCATGAAGGTGAGTTGGGACAGATTCTGAAGCGGGCTCGGCGTGTGAATCACGCGGCTTTTGGTCGGCGAAGGAGGCCGGATCCTGCCCATTAGCAGGAACAGAGTGGCCTTGCCCGTCAGCGCCAGCCTGTCTGTCGCTGGGCTTAGAAGGATCAGCAGGCCACGAAACCAGAGTTTCTGCCGTGCTGTCTTCATATATACTCTCCACAAGGCAAAAACTAGGTGTTCGCTCCATTCGGAAGAGTTTATTTAGTTCTGAAAAGAACTAAATTCGGGGACTCGCTTTCAAATAAATTTGAAGGGTTCTCCTGGGGTCAACTACTTATCGAACGAGTGAAGCCCGTTCGATACAGTAGGTCTGCCAAATTCGGACGATCGGCCGCTGTGGGCTTTCTTGAGATCGTCCGGCTCGTCCCAGCAGGCGGTTCGCAAATAAATCTACGGACCCGGGTGGCAAGACTTTCTGGCACTAAACAGCGTTGTCCGTATAGGAATGCTGTTTAGCATCTTGGCTTTATACGAGACTAGAGTGAGAGCAGTACGAAGTGTAGAGCTCGATCTACTCTGAGTTCTGGTAGTCTGGAAGGCGGAGTAATCTTGTGTCGTGAATCTCATTTCTAACTGGCTTGAGAGCCTCGTCCTCGATCAATCCCAATGGAGTTTCAATCGCAGTAGGCTGGAAGGCAGAGATTCGTCAAGAGTCGGAAGGTGGTTTCAAGATCAGAGGTAGAGATCGGTATGAATTACTGGGGCTGAAGCTGCTATATTTATTACTCCTCGGGGAGCCGGATGCTGCGTCTGATTGGCCACTCCGTTTTGATCGAGTGCACTCAAGGTGTCCCGGGGGTGAATCGTCTTCTTCCCCCCATTCTCGGTAGAGCGTGATTGGCTTGCTTTGCCCTTGACTATTGTTTCAATGTCATTTGTTTTAAGGCGGTTTTCGTGTGAGAAGATTGTCGGCTTGCCTAGCCTTGCTCGTGCAGTGAGCGTTTAGCTTGGCACTCTTTACCTTCTGACGTGTTTATTGACCCGGCGGTTATATAATTTGTATATTTCTTCCTGCGAGTTATCTTGTTTCGTCGTAAGGTAGTCCGACGTCTTAATTACTTTGTTTCATGTGTGAACTCAATTTTGGTGGCCCTGAAAAGGGCCGGTGATAAGTAGTGAGTTCACCACAATGCTCTTAAACATTTTTAAATAAAATAAAAATTTTCGCCAGTTTAGCTATTTAGTGTAACTTCTGTTCGGACAAAATCAGTATGGGTAGGTAATATTTTTTTGAGATGGTTGCCTTCTGTTTATTTTTCAATATAGGTTTTCACGTATTATTTTTAAAAAAATCTGCTAATTTACCTTACAACGTGGGTCACAACGCCTATGATGTCAGGATACAATGGGATGACAACGGATTTAGTCACAACATTTGCGATGAATTACAATTCAATTTCAAAAATTACTTAATAATTAGGTAATACAAGTTTCAGTATAATTAAAGATTACACATTATAAAAACGACGTTCAAGAATAATAAAGAAAATATCATTTTATCGAATTCTAATTTGAAATAATTGAAGGTAATAAAATTCAAGTAAAAATATCATTCTAATATCATAGGTTACCCCTTAATCTCTCAATTTTTCAAAATTTTATCAAACCAACCTTTTTACTTTCAATTCGGGATCCTATCCTTTATAATAACGATGATACTTCTTTACTATTCTCATCTATGTCCCATACCCGAATATTGCGAGAACGGTTTGATTTGTGAAGCGGTGGTTAAATAATTTTAATAGGTAATTTCTATAAAATGACCCAATGTGTTGCAAACTCGTATGCAAGCGTTTATACTCGTAGCTCGAGGGTTGTTGATACTTTATTGTTTTACGTTTCAAGATGTGTAGAATCAAAAAATTTAATTTAAAAAAATCCGTCCGTCCGCGGCTTTTCTCCAAAAATACTAGACCAAACTATATGAAACTTGTGTTAAAAATCAAATTTGGGGTAGGTATTTGTAATATAGTTAGGTACCTACTATTGTTTCATAAGCTTTGATTCTTGATATACATGTCGTTACATTTTCCCATCTATGAACAAATGATATCGCTGGATGAAGTCGGTAAAAACAGCTCAAGGTGATCGAAAGTTCATGAAATATTGCATATTTACTAGTAGGTATAGTACCTTCAACTATTGGAATTCTAGTACCTAATATGGATACGTACTAGGTACCCCTGTCTCATGAACAACATAGTTAAGGTATAGGTTATACCTACTTATTTCCAAGTTTGAGATTCATCATTGAAAATTGTGAAAAATTTATGTAAATTTTTCCATGGAAATTTAGTTGGTTAAAATCGTTAGTTCTATATCCACTAAAAAAGTATCGAATCTTCAAAAAATCGATACTTGAAGAATTGATACGATTTTTTTCGATTCATTGAAGAATCTGACATCCCTAGAATATGGGCCATAAAGCTGCCAGCGCTACTAGCGGATTCAGCGAAAAACAGCTCATTATCGTTGTTCTCCCGACCATTCCTTGGTTGGTCTGATTGTGATAACAAGTTGAAGTTGAGTCCTTTATCAGGTTGCGAATCGAAAGAATCTTTTTCACAAGTATAATACACCACACACCGCAAAGTTCTTAAATACCTAACTAGAAAAAGAATCAGCTGTGTAAGATTGATTTGTGATTTCAACAAGTTCGTTCTGAAGGTTTACTTTTCCATGTGATAAACTCTCGTTTTTCCGTCACATCCACTGTCCAAATTATCGAAATCCTGCGATGGACAAAGTTGCGTCCAAGTTTCTGACTGCCGTGTCCCTTGGAAGTAAGTATTGTCTTAAATTACAACAATCACCTATCGATTTTACTGTATCTTGCGCTTTAGAAGAAAGTGTCATTATAATATGGTACACCGGTTTTGCTTCCGAGTCTACCTGAAGGTAGCAGAAGCATTGTCACTATCGAGAAAAAACATTTTTTGTAACCAAACTCAAAATTTCCACTCGAAATTTACGTTTTAGACCATTCTGAGCAACTTTGGTTTCTTTTGTGTCTGTCGTGTGTCCACAAATCCTCGTAGCAAGCTAATTTTCCGCAGTTTTCATCCGATTTGGTTGCAATTTTCAGGGGATGTGCGGGCTAGGGGGTAGACGGTCCCCTATCAAGGTGGGTTCACATCCATCCGGGATTGTGGAAATGCGTCTGCGGTTGCAAGTAGTCGAGGAGAGCACGGCATTGCGGCAGGCCGTTCACAACCATCCAGTCGTGTTATCAATGCGTTATCATTGTTTGTGTCTTCTAAGCATTCCATTTCCGTACTACTCCAACTAGGAGCATCCAAATTATCCTTGGACTAGAACCACTGGATACTCTCGCAATGGTTTTTTCCATGCAAGCCGTGGTTAGGTTGAATATTTTGGGAGAATGGGTGCATGACACAAGTCATCTCTCTCACTACACACAAGTAGGACACACCTACATCAAACAAGCTACTAATGCTTATGCTCCAGAAACCCTCATGCCCTCCGATGAAATGAAGAGGAGATTTTCCTGGAACTTGAAATCCACCTTTGAAATAAAATACAGAAATGAGTGGAACAATCAACAAACCCCTGTTGACACTATAGACACCATACATTGCTACACCAATGGTTCTAAGATAGATAGGGGATCTGAACCTTCCTCTGGTGCTGGTGTGTTCATACCCAGCCTTCAAGTGGCAGATTCTTACAGCCTCGATAAATATCCAACTGTATTTCAATCAGAAATATATGCTATCAATAAGTGCCTGGTCACCTTACATTTTTTTTTTTTTTTATCGTTCGCCGGGTGGGGGCAATAAAGCCAGCTCCTTCCGTGCTGCCCAGTAGAGTTTACTCCGCTTTTTCAGGGGAGAGTCATTAGTTGGATCAATGTAAGAAGTTAGTTTAGGGCATTCTTCAAGATGCCCGTCGTCCATGGCAGCCCTCATGTCACATAGTGGGCATATTGGTGAGCCGGAAACCCCTATTCTGCATAGGTGTGCCCGGAGAAAATCATGCCCAGTCGTTAGGCGGAAGTTCGCTACATAGTCCTTCCGTGGGAGATCGGGCGGAATTGTAGCTGTCAGCAGGGACTCCCATTTTTTCCCTGTGCTGAGACTTCACTGAGCTGCTTTTGCCTCTGTGCACATATTTCTTTAGTTGCAGCTATGCCTTGGGCGAAAGTTATTGGTTCGACTGGTGGTGACTGGCCCGTGGCCTGCTTGGCCAACTGGTCCGCCCTTTCGTTGCCCGGGATCCCGCAGTGGCTGGGCACCCACTGGTACGCAATCTGCCATCCAGAGTCCATTAGTTTGCTTACAGCTTGGCGAGTTGACTGTTCCAGCAAGTTTGATGGAGGGGCGGTCGAAGTCAGAGTCCGGATGACCAACTGAGAGTCAATTAGAAACACCACCTTACATAACCACAGCACTTCTAACAAAAACATTCACATTTTTACTGATAGTCAGGCCAGCATCAAAGCACTCCTGAACCCCCTCACGACCTCAAAACTGGTCTGGGAAACAAAGAAATATATTAACAATTTGTTTCTTAACAACAACAGAATATCCATAAAATGGATTCCTGGTCATGAGAATTACGAAGGCAATGTTAATGCGGACGGTTTAGCGCGAGCTGGCTCAGAACAACAGTTTCTGGGCCCTTCTCCTGCCATCTGCATTCCCAAAAATGCCTGTAAAACCAAAATTAACTGGGTCACACAGGACCTTAACATTCTCTGGAGTAGAGAAACAGCTAGATATAGAAAAACCAGAATGCTTGTTACGTCTTCCGATCCCAAACGAGCATATTGGCTTCAAAGTAAAAGTAGAAATTCAATTAGAACTCTGATTGGCATCCTTACAGGACATTACGATTTCCGTAGGATGCTAAATATTATAGATAACGTTTTCACTTTCGAGAAAAAAACATTTTTTGGTATCCAAACTCAAAATTTCCCTTCGCATTTTACGTTTTAGACCATTCTGAACAACTTTGATTCCGTGTTTGTCTGTCTGTCGTGTGTCCGCAAATCCTTGTAGAAAGCTTATTTTCTAGTTTTCATCCGATTTGGATGGAATTTTCAGCGGAAGTGCGGGCTAGAATAGAATAATCTGTATTGTACTTAGGACCCTCAGTCCCTCATAGTGTAAAGAGAACGACATGGGTCGTAATCAAATTCATCAACATAATGCAACTGTAACATATTATGTGTAGATACAACAGTAAAACAAAGTATATAAACAGGCGATTTAAAAATGAAATCTCGCCAAACTAACCGCCAGGCTAGGAGGTAGACGGTCCCCTATCAGTTTCATTGTTCTTGACTCAATACCTCACTGTGCGCATGCGCAAACATAAATAGTACTAAGCACCATTTCTCACGCCCTAGTAGTCCAATCGTGCTCAAATTTGGATGATGAGGGATGACAATTTGATCATCTTATATCAATTTCAACATGATTGGGATCTTTTCTGTTTTATCCCCGCATTTACGAACTATTTTCTATAGAATGGGGATTGATCGGATTGATGATCCCCAATCATTTTTACGTCCACTGTGGTAAAATAGATCAGAATGCTGTGTATAGTTTGTAATGAACTTAGGCCGCCCCAGAGGTGCAATGGGGGCCTAAATCCACACTCATTGATAGAGAGGGGTGTGACAGTACCATAAGAGATAAGCTACGTTCGGAGGAGATAGGTTTTCCAGTTCTAGGATCACCCATCCATCGCCAAACACGGCCTTTCAAGAACACGAGAACAGGCGTGTGACGTCCGTTGGGAAACAACGGAGCGACGGCAGCGCATTCCCTTGGATCTCGCGGGAACTGTCACAAGTTTGGTGGTCTGGATGCTCGCAAGCTCGCATCTCAAAATTACATAACATCAAGTAATCAATCCCTTAGTAAAAATACAGATTAGTTGAAGATACAGGTCATTATGAATGAATATTAGAGAATTAACGGAAATATGCGTCGTTATAACTGAAAAGGCCCCATGATTGTATCATTAATAGCTACTGCTCATGCGCCAATATGAAATCCTTGTTACAAGCTTATTTTCCGCAGTTTTCATCAGATTTGGATGAAATGTTCGGGGAATGTGCGTGCTAGTGGGTAGACTGTCCCCTGTCAGTTTCGTTAATTGTTGTCAAATAAATACATCACACTGCGCATGCGCAAATATAAATTCTATTAGCTTTGTTCGCAGTGCCGGTTGGAAACGGTTGCAAACCGTTGGCGACCAGGTTTGTGATTGGTTTAGTGCGTATGCGTGGTCACCACCTAATTTCAAACCGTTTGCAACCAAATCCGCACTGCGAACGGATTTGACTGAAGTTAACCATCGTATAGCCTCCAACTGCTGTAACCTGCTTGGTGGGGCTCGCGCCATCCTTTGAATAAGTAACTATTTTATTAAATTATAAGGAACCTGAACCGTAAAGAGATGGCCTGCAAGACAACAAACAGTTTGAAAAATTGAAAATATTCATTGAGAACAAGCCTTCCAACAGGAATAAGAAATCTATGCATATGGATCCAAGCTCAATCTTTTCATGCCTCCAGCTGAGATTTTGCGGAGAATGTGGTGTTTAACTCGCGGGAAGAATTCAACTCTATCTGGAGGTCGACCATCGTTCTTAATTTGTAATTTTAAAAGCCTTACAAACAACTTCTCAGTTGTGATTAAATAATAGCATTTTACTGTATGATTTTGTATTTTGTTGCTATTCAGACGAAGATTCCCATTCAACGTCATTGTCACCAATAAGATTTTCCATGTCACACAACTCGGCGTAGGAAACTCTTAATAAATAGAAGTAGAACGTAAAATTAGAAGTAAAACGAGGGTAAACGCCAAGGCAAAACTTAGTAAACAGTTCACGACATGCAGATATCCGATGGCTATCTCATCTCCTTCGGCTGGCTTATCACCTCCACGCTAAACTCAGCTTGCTGAGCTGCCGCTACCCACACATTTCACAGTGGAATAATTTGATTGGCTACTTCAAGTCGTGGTGTAGTGGGAGGGCTAACCGTCAGATCGGTCTGCAGAAATTTCTCTGATCGGTCAAACCGATCCACAACTTAGTAGCGAATGCCCCAAACGTGTTTCCAAACATTTCTTACTGGTTTGATGGTCACTGCGAACAAACCCAATGAATCGTCAGCCGTATAGTTTTTGTATAGGTAGGTACAGAAGTCCACTATTTGTGGACCCACTCGCTGAAGACGTTGCTCACCTCCTCCGGATCCAAATCGCTCGTTGAAGCGATAAGAACAGATTACTACAACTTTCTCGTTTTTCCTGGGTGCCGAGGGTAAAAGTTCGACCGTGGCTCCTTTCAATTCTGAAGGCCTCTTGGTGCCCAACGTAAACAATTCGCGTCTCCGCGGAACACAAGCATAGGGATCCCCCACCGAATAGTCTCGATAGTATCGATTTGGCCTCCCAACACATCGATGCAGTGATAGGAGTCGTTTCAGAGCGCTCTGGTGGCCTCTCTCAAAAGCATTCCCTACTGAGTGGCTAAGTACTGTGATTATTCCAATAAACCAATGGCATGGCGTGGTCCATTGGTTAGGAGAGTGGTTTGGAGAAGGGAAGGCTCCGGGTTTGAATCCAGGATGGTCCAACATTCTTTTGCTCTTACAACTCCCGAAATATACTTTTAAAACTTCATTCTGACCTGCATGTTCAACTAATCTGAATTTTTGCTTAGGGATTGACTACTTGATGTTATGTTTTTTTGAGATGCGAGCTTGTGAGCATCCATACTACCAAACTGTACACATCATTCTGACCTACATGTCCAACTAATCTGAATGTTCACTAATGGATTGACTGGAACTTTATCAATTTTGGCGCTCAGAAGGTCGGTTTATTTCAAAATGAGCAAATCGATGTGTTGGGAGGCTGTATCGATACTATCGAGAAAGACTATTCAATGGTAGAAAAGAAGAGAGCAGGATCCCTACATTTGAGTTAAACAGAGACACAAGGAACGTAAACAAGCTCCCTCCCCCACCCTTTACTTGCTCACATCTCGTTTTTGGTGAGCTGGGTGCTGAACGTAGGTCCTCCAAAGCGGACATGAGTCGAACTTTTCACGTCAAATTGTGGCAAGTTTTGGATTCACGCGTTAAGTACATTCGACATCGAATTCAACGATATCACAACGATTTTGGTAGGATGAGCTAAGCAGTTTTTATCCTTAAATATAGATTTTCAAAAATCAATATTAAAAACGCCTTATTAACTGCAGCAATGTTGATTGGCAAACCTGCGAGTTTTAATTATTGTATTGTGTGTTTAGGAGCCGGGCTCAACCTAAGGTGTTTGAGCAGCTATGAAGCGGAACCTTTCCTGCATCGAGATGTCCGTCGAAGGTGAGTAAACTGTAGATTTTGTCCTTCGGTGTTGCTGAGTTCAAATTTTCAAACAACAGTACTTTACATTCTGAAAATTTTGACACTTACCACACTCACAATCAATAAACTAGTAGTTGTCGTTTTATAGCCACGAATTAAGGGTACCTGGGGCCTATTTCATAAAACTACAAGATTGCAAGTTAACAAATACAGGTACTTGTAATGTACGGTAAACTAGAACAAGTCTTTCACCAAAACAAAGAGTACAATTGTAGAAAAGTTACACCTGTAGAGACTAAGTTTACAAGTGTAGCAAAAAAAAAAAAAAAAATGACGTGTGGGGACAAACGTAATGAACAACGTCAAGCCAAATGCCGAAATTTAAGTTTTGTCATCGAACCATAATATAAAAACGGTGTTTAGTACACGATAGGATGTTTATAGTACATGACAAGGTGTAATGATTGGAAGACAGACAAATTATAAATTGAAAAGTGGAAAAAGTGTATATTTGATTTCAAATTATTCTGATGGCTGGCATATTCGGATGTTTCTCCTTCATTCAGCGGAAATGATTGATCAGTTCATCAAGTCTTACATATCGTAATTAATCTGGATTAGTATGCATGTATGTGGATGGTGCGTACGTACTCAAATGGCTGGACCAATTTAATGCAAAATTATCATCAAATTTCTTGAAGTGGTCTACAGCCGTTATCAACGCACTAAATTGCAGGATCCCATTCCCAATGTTCTTAAGGTGAATTTTAAAAACGTTGGTGAGGCTTTTAGCGAACTTTCGAAGAAAATTAAGCTATTGCTCTCGCCTCAAAATTTGTAGTGTGAATTTTTGAAAAAATTTTATGCAGAAATCCGTTTCAGGCTATTCTGAATCATATTCTGAAGTTTAACGCATTTTTTTATGTATGTATGTATGTATGTATGTATGTATATATGTATGTATGTATGTGTCATTCCAGACGATAACTGTCCGTAGAATTGTGCTAGAAACAAATTTTAAAATGTTAAGGACACAAAACGAAAGATCAAGTTCGTTGGCCAGCATGATCGGATTACATCTTCGGGTTGAAATTTTCAAAAATGTAGTCAAAAATTTCAAAATAGCCTGTTTTTTGCGATTTGTTGTGCGAAATAATTTTTTCAGCATACTAACATGTGGTATATTCAGAATCAGCGTACAATTTCCTATAAGAATATGTATCAAGTTTTCAAAAATTTCAAAGTTGAAAAATCAGTCAAAAATTGAAATAATGCCGTTCGCTAGTTGTAAAAATCGGTAATATTTGCATGAAACATTGTCCGAATTCAGATTGAACTACTCTTATGGAAGTATCCCTGTATAACCAATTTTAGAACCATGCTGTTTAAAACGTAGGTAGTAGGTGCTTAAAAAAAAAAAAAAATAATAATAATCACAACAACTGATGAGTTTACTCTGTGCATGTGTTAATAATTTGATTCCATGTTTGTCTATCAAAATCATAAACTAAAATTTCTCAACACGATCAATGGCGACTGAAATGTCGAAGATTTCTTCAAAAATTCGCTCATGGGGTCATGCTGCATGACTGGACTTTTTTTATGTATGTATATATGTATGTATGTATGTATGTATGTATGTATGTATGTATGTATGTATGTATGTATGTGTCATTCCAGACGATAACTGTCCGTAGAATTGTGCTAGAAACTTCAAACAAATTTTAAAATGTTAAGGGCACAAAACCAAAGTTCAAGTTTGTTGGCCAGCTTGATCGGATTACATCTTCGGGTTGAAATTTTCAAAAATGTAGTCAACAATTTCAAAATAGCCTGTTTTTTGCGATTTGTTGTGCGAAATAATTTTTTCAGCATACTAACATGTGGTATATTCGGAATCAGCGTAAAATCTATATCTATAAAAGAGGATGTATGTATGTATATATGTATATTGCCTATAGACTCCGAAACCGCTCGACAGATTGTAATGAAACTTTCAGGTATTATTAGGCATGATTCAAGGATTGTTCCTGTAAAGTTTGGTGCAAATCCGTTCAAAGGGCTCTGACCCAGAGGGCATAAAAGGGTGCAGTGTCAGGTTTTAGAAATTTATTGTTTATGTTTATGTTTATGTTTCGGAGTCTATAAGCAACATAATTAATAAAGGTTATTATAGCGGCTTCATGACTTTTTTTGTTATATTTAAAACTATTAAAATAGATTTACTTCAATAAACAAATTTAATTTGGGCGCAGCAACGCTATTTCCTATAAGAATATGTATCAAGTTTTCAAAAATTTCAAAGTTGAAAAATCAGTCAAAAATCGAAATAATGCCGTTCGCTAGTTGTAAAAATCGGTAATATTTGCATGAAACATTGTCCAAATTCAGATTGAACTACTCTTATGGAAGTATCCCTGTATAACCAATAATAGAACCATGCTGTTTAAAACGTACGTAGTAGGTGCTTTAAAAAAAAAAAAAAAAAAAAAAAAAATGTAATCACAACTATCGAGTTTACTCTGTGCATGTGTTAATAATTTGATTCCATGTTTGTCTATCAAAATCATAAACTAAAATTTCTCAACACGATCAATAGCAACTGAAATGTCGAAGATTTCTTCAAAAATTCGCTCATGGGGTCATGCTGCATGACTGGACTTTTTCATCCCATTTTGTGGTATATCTGTGAAAAATTCATTGACACCTCTATCGGTTTCAGGGACGTATTGCCAAAGAACCCAAATCAAGTGGCCGCTTTAATGGAAGGCCCGGACTACACATATCTAGATGGCCGCCCGACGCCTTACGGCTCCAGACAGCTGCGCAGGATGGAAAAACAACAAGAATATACGGTAATGAAGCATTATTGGTGTACCTTACGGATTGCCGGTTCAATGTGTGCTCTACGAGTCTCCATCTAGTTCAGTGTGCGCTGTACCGACGACGGGCGGTCTCAATCTGGTTCAGCGTGCGCTCTACCACCTTCACATGTTAAACAAATCAAAATTGCCTTACCTTAAGTACAATACGTGTTCCTAATGTCCTCCAGGAAAGCAAGGAACAGGTCGGCTTTCTCCTTTCTGTACAGCCTCCTGCAGTAGTCGTCCAGGTGGGACTGAAAATGGTGAATTGGAACCCCTCGCATTTTTTTGGTTTATTATTTCCAATGATAAGCCTTTGTGATCGTATAGCAAAAAAATTGTATAACCCCCCCCTCAAAGTTTGCCACTTTACGTTTCAAGGTGCGTAGAATCCAAATTTAAAATGTCCGTCCGCCGTCCGGGCCATAAAAGGCCTAAGAATTGACTTAAAAAACCCGTTCTTTCGCACATAGACTCCATTCGGGGTCTAGTTGGTCCTAACGTTTAACCATCCCGATCGCTTTACTCGCATAGATGCTATGGGCCAAAACGGGCGAAAAAGTGTCTGTTTCGAGGCTTTGACTGACGTGTTAAAACTCCAACCTGCTCAACCACAACTGCGCAAGCTAATATTCCACGGTTAGGATAACAATGGGCATTAGGCCTTTGCAACAAAACACTTAAGGACCAGATCATGCACGACCTAATAATTATTATACTCATGTTAGGACAAAATTCACTCATCTCAAAATGCACAACTTTCAAATGAATGTTGATTGATAAATATGAGTGATATGATAGTGTAAGCGTATTAGGGCGATGAACCTCCGGTTGTGAGGTAACGAGACCTAGGGAGTACCTCCAGGGTGGCGTGGAAAACTTCCTACACTTGTATTGCTTTCGAATTTCATGTTCCTTCGAGGCATGAATATACGTTTTTTTCTAGGTCATATTTGTGTGTTAATACCAATGCTCTGGCTACACATATTTAATAACATATCCTCTCGACTTTTCGTACGTACTTAGATAATGATATTATTAAGGCAATGATTATTTGAATAGATAGGAGCTCAAATCGAGAAATATAAACATACGTATATAATTATAGAAGTATAGGTTGTGGCAACTCGAAATAGGACACGCCGAGGAGTCTGGACGGGCCTTATGACGTACGCAAGCCAACTAAAACTACGATCATACTCAATTGAAAAAATAATAAACCTTTGTGAAATAATTTGCAGCGTTTTTTCAAAATTTTAATTTTTGCATCTAGCCAAGATCGCTCGACAGCCTGAGTATGAGCTCCTGATGAATGGTAGACGTATGCTTCTTGGTGGTTCACTGTTTTATGGACGAAGCTTTGCGAAGTATGCTGTAGGCTGCCCACTCGTCGGAATGGATATTGGAACCAGACCTGCAATCTCTTTCTATTACCCGCGTATCGGGCCTTGTTGATTTGAATGGGGTTTCCAGAGGTTCCAACCATTTGATCTTTTGTTGAAATAATCGATGTGCATACCGAAATACCGATGTCACATATATTTAGAAAGGGAGCCTTTCTTATCGATGTAGAGCTAGACCTGTAGAGCGCACCTCGACCCCAACCTGCTGCATCGGAGCGTTATAGATTGTATCTTGGGCCTCACGGCCTATCACTATCTATTCCCTTTCTTTTTTGCAGCGGTAGTGGATTTTTCCTTTTTCACTCCCTCTTGATGACACAGCAGGCCCTCCTGTCCCCTCTGGCGTTAGCCACACCCAATGGGTGTGCCCGGGATGGACCACGTGGAGGTGCCAGGTTTTACAGGGATACTTCTTGTTTTTGTTCAGGGACAGGAGTTGACACCTAGGTACTCAGCTCCCTCTTCTTATATCTTGGAGTTTTCCCATCATTGGTTGTCTTATCTTTAGAGGTCCATTTCATTTATCGAGGTAAGGCGAGTACTCGATATTCCTCCCTTCCTATCGCGGATTTACCTATATACTAGATTCCTATGCTACAACACTCATATCACAGATCCGTTTCCTAACTACTAGTGCTCATTCAGTCAATAAATACATACACAACAACATCGCGCCACATTCATACTAGCCAGTGGGGATGGGGAAAACCTCGACCCCAACCAGCGGGCGGTAGAACGCGGAAGCCTGTGTAGAGCACACATTGAACCGGCACCCCTTACGGTAGGTTTAGACGTGCGATTTTGTTCCTCTCGAGAGGGGCAAATGTATTAGGGAGTTTCCCTTGTTCTTGTACGATTTTCTCCTGGTAATGCGTATAGCAGCACCGAGAGCAAGCAACTGCAGATGCTAGTCCTCTACGTTTTTCTAAACATAAACATGAATAACCAAAAACGTCACGCTAAAGTCACTTTAGTATTCAGGGTGGCCCCCAACTGGAAAAGTCAGGGAAAACCTGGAATTGTCAGGGAATTCTTTGCGTTGGGAAAGTCAGGAAATTTTGCAAAAACCACCAAATTTCAGGGAATTTTTTTAAATGAAAACTTGGTGTAGTAATTTATTAAAGCGTGTTTATGTATATTATAACTCATAAACAATCAAACTTCAATAGCGTACTTCATAATACTAGGTACATATTATTTCATAGGTGAGTTATACGAATGACAAAAATAATTATCAAGAGTTGTGGTTAAGCTGATCAAAAATAACAACGCTACACGCACATAAAAAGTGAATGGTTATGCCATTGGCTTCCCTGGTAACTACATCACCTAGAGCATGGATTCCCAAACTGGGGGGCGCGCCCCCCCTGGGGGGCGTGAAGACGGGTCAGGGGAGGCGTGAGACCATTCTTTGGGGCAACATCGAGCCAACTCCAGGAGCGAGCTCGTTTTTGCTCGTGAACTACATAAAAAAAACAGTGCACTAAATACCCTACTGTTTAAAATTCTCTGTGAAGATTTAGGAACTGACCTCAAAACACTGCTATTTCACACAGAAGTACGCTGGCTCTCAAAAGGAAACATGTTGGCAAGACTATTTGAGCTCCGAGATGAACTAACTTCGTTCTTGGAAAACCAGAAGCAAAATGAGCTAAGCACGAACTTCAGCAAACCTAGTTCTTAAGTAATGTTTGCACATTTGTCAGACTTCTTTGATTCGTTAAACGGCTTTACCTTAAAACTCCAGGGTGGAGACTCAAATATCATAACTCATCGTGATGCCATCAAGACGTATGTTGAGAAACTACAACTTTGGAGACGAAAAGTATCAGCAAACCCCTGCAACTTTTCAAATTTCCCAAAACTAGTATCAATCTCAGAAGAAACACGCTTCAAGGAGGTTTTTGAAGGATCACACTTGTCAAAACAAGTGTCAAACCATTTGGAGAGGCTCACTGATGAATTCGGGAAATACTTCCCTAACACTGCTGACGAATATTTTACAGACTTTCCACAGATCATTTCCATGTCAACGTTGAACATGTTCCAGAAGCCCTGGAAGAAGAATTTTTGGGAATGAAAAATGATTCTTCTGCCAAATATGACTTCGAAAAAATGGAAAAGTCAAAATTTTGGATCAAATACTTCCATGTGTATCCCAGAGTGTCACAGGAAGCTCTTCGGTTATTTTTGCCTTTTTCAACCACCTACTTGTGTGAAAAAGCATTCTCAACACTTGTATCAATAAAAACCAAGAATCGGAACAAACTTGTGTGACTTACGTTGTGCCCTTGACAAAACTTCACCAAGAATACCAGCGCTAGTAAAGAAAATGCAAGCCCATCCATCTCATTAAGATTAACTTATTTTTATCTTAAAGGCTACTTCATAAATGCTACGTGTTATCAAATCGTGTTTTATATAAATAGCAAATAAAAAATTGTTTTCAGTGTAAAACTTGCATTTTTTTTTTTTTTTTTTTTTTTTTTTCCACATCCATTCATTAATTATGTAAGGGGGGCGTGGGAGGCTTTCATTTTACCACAAGGAGGCACGGTACAAAGAAGTTTGGGAACCCCTGACCTAGAGTAAACCATTTGTGAAAAAAATCAACTGAGTATTGAACTAGGGAAAAAAAACCCAGCAGAGTAGTGGATTGATCCAGTAAGAGTCCCAAAACTAGTTTGTATACAAAAGCTAGGGCTTGTCAGGAGGGTTAAGGAGGGGGAAATTGGCCCATTGGAATGTGGAGTCATGTGTTAAAAATTCACAGAGCAACTCACCAACGAACGATTTTTGTGGGATGGGAAATCAGGAAGTTATACTCTCTCTGGCAACGATTGGTAGTAGGTGAAAAACGCTGCAAATTATTTCACAAGGGTTTATTATTTTTTTAATTGAGTATGATCGTAGTTTTATTTGGCTTGCGTACGTCATAAGGCCCGTCCAGACTCCTCGGCGTGTCCTCTTTCGAGTTGTGACAACCTATACTTCTATAATTATATACACATGTTTATATTTCTCGATTTGAGCTCCTATCTATTCAAATAGTTATTGCCTTAATAATATCATTATCTAAGTACGTACGAAAAGTCGAGAGGATATGTTATTAAATATGCGTAGGAAAAGCATTGGTATTAACACACTAATATGACCTAGAAAAAAGATATATTCATGCCTCAAAGTAACGCCATACCCACCTCATGGTGCCGTATGTATGGGTATAACACGTAAAAGTAATAAATATCCATTCTCCTACACCCCTCTGCTACGCCCCTGGTCACCCCAGACACCACAAGGTGCCGCGGCGCCTCCTCTCACTCCACCCCCCCTCACCACCAACCGTGACCCCCTGCCAAGTGTGCCAGGCGTGCGTGCGTGCTTAAGTCTAACACTCAACCTCGAAAAAGACACTTTTTCGTCCGTTTTTGGCCCATAGCATCTATGCAAGTAAAGCGATCGGGATGGTTAAACATTAGGACCAACTAGACCCCAAATGGAGTCTATGTGCGAAAGAACAGGTTTTTTAAGTCAATTCTTAGGCCTTTTATGGCTCGGACGGAGGACGGACATTTCATTTGGATCCTACGCACCTTGAAACGTAACGGGACAAAGTTTGAGGGAGGGTTATACAATTTTTTTGCTACACAATCACATAGGCTTATTATTGGAAATATTAAACCAAAAAAGCGTGACAATGTTTGCTTTCGGACGAAAAATTTGAATTATCCCCAGAGCTAAGAAATCCATGTAAGGAAAAATGTACTTCAACATATAGCTTCAGATCACAAATCGAGAGACCATAAAATATTACGTAAAAAGTCATGCAGCATGACCGTATGGGTGAATTTTCGTAAATGATCGTATTTCATTTAGGTTAAATTGCTGATATTTGAGCTCTTCGAGGGCAATGAAATTGTTAAATATAAATAGTCTGTTTCTTTTCTTCTTTAAATTAAACGATTTTTGATTTAGAAGCATTAAAGGTACAATGAAATGACGAGAAAACAAAAACAAAATTGAATTTGGTATTTTTTGTCAGGGGCCACCCTGATAATAAATACATGAATAAATAATACCTGTTTTTCACATTTCAGGCCCAAATCGTCCAGCTAACTCGCGAAGTCGACATGGCCAGAGCGACCCACAAACGTAAGATCATCGAAAGAGAGCAAGAAATTCAGGATATCATCGACTCGAAATTCAAACCCAAAGGGAGAAGAATTCTCTACTGAATGCGTTGAATAAGAAACTCGAGGTTATACCAACGTAGGTATTTAAGAGAAAAAACTTAGCGTGTTATTATATTTTAGTACCTGTTAGTTGAATTGAATGATTATTTCCTGTACATATATTTCTAATTTGAAATTGTTCACTTGTAGAGTTTGCTATAAATGAGGACTTTTTGAAGGAAGAGAACGTTTCATAATTACTTTCACCTATTTGTCGTTCGATTCAGCAAAAAACACGACATCGTGCTATCAAATTTGTAAATATAATAAAATTCTTTTACAAATAACTTGATGAAGCAGTGTTTGGCAAAATCCTATTAGAAATTAAATTAGAAATCAAGAATTCACAGAGAAGAAGCACGCCACACAGTGTTTCGACTAATGTGTTTCAGGTAGAAAAGAGTCATAATAAAAGTTCTCAAAAAAAAAAGTACCGGTATGTCAGGTCTCGAAACTTGAAGC